>VOQJ01033589.1:15744-26110 GCA_015052665.1 Apistogramma diplotaenia | reverse complement strand
AAAAAAAAAAATGTAAGAAAATGCCACAATATAGAAAGAGCTCTTCAGTGTGGAGCGGTAAAAATTGTGTTAAAAACACGAGAATGCAAGCTGGACTGACCTGACGAGCAGAACCAGGTAAGGCTAAAATGCTGATTCAACTTTCCGCCAAAATTCTACGTAATTCAAGATATCTCAAACGTAATTCTGACTAGTCACAATTTAATTTTAGATATCAGAAATACGAGTTTCAGATAGTCCATAATTCATTGTAGATATCTTAAATTGCAGCCTCCATGCAAGTCAATGGTAAATTTGACGTCATTTAGACGAGTCAGAATGTAATTTGAGATATCTCAAATAGGTATTTTGTCTAGTCAAAATATAATTAGATATATCTTAATTTACTAATACGTCTAGTTATAAATCAGTTCCAGAATGTAACTGATTTATAACCATGCAGCTGCTAACACTGAAGAGAGATTAGTTTTATGCCCACTTTGGGAACAGTCAAAGAAACATTGAGTGATGGACATATTTATGTTTCAAAATGGCAAAAACCTTGAAACGCTGTGGGCACGTTTGTTTGACAGTGTTAAAGAGACTTTGAGGTGCTTCTGCTTGTTTTATGGGTGTCTCAGATGTGTGACCCAATTTGCAGTAACATGTATAACAACACCACCATAATAAAAAAAAAATGCAGTCAACACAACAGATCACCTGAAAGAGGTGCAATGCTGTGTAATGCATTGAGATGCTGAGTGCACCACTGTTTGTTTAAAAATCTGTTCTGTGTGGAACATAGCCAAGGTGACTGCAGTGGAGAGGGAAAACAACAAGGAGAACTAGTGGAGAGGGGAGGTATGACCAGGGCTTGAAAAATTATATTAAACACACTGAGACAAAACTATAGAAATAACTTAATAGCCAGTTGGATAGAAATATTTCTCTGCTAAATTAAAAAAATAAAAATCTTCTATTTTGATTAATGCCACTGAATGGACCACTGATTACATCCAATTTGCAATAGGTTGCACAAAGAAAGCGATGGGCATGTATTCACCCATTAAGATCAGCTTAGGTGAGCACTGCTGACTGGATAGGAGACAAGACTGGAAAACCCCAACATGGCATACATGAAGGCTACAAACTGGACCACCACATAATTTCCATATGCAGCTTCCCCTTGGAAAGTTTGGCTTTTTTTTTTTTCATCCTCATGCCTCTGTTTCTCTCCATCCATTGTTTTTCTTCTCCACATTTCTCCCACGCAGCAGGACCTTCTTCCCAACATGAACCCCGGCAGCTGCAGCCAACCGAGTTCCCCAGCTCCGGTCTTGATTCAGTCACTTCCCCACAAATGCCTTCCTGGACTGCTGCAAATGGCTATTACATAAAAGCTGAGTTACTTACAGGCAAATCCTTTCTACCCCAACATTGCCAGAGTATTCTGCCAAACTGAGGAGAAAGTGGGAGAGAGAGTGATGGTGTATTTTTGGGCACTAAGAACTGCAGAATGTCAGCAATTAATCCCAGCTCAGCTCCCTATTATTTCCATTCCCTTCTTTTCTTTTTCACTCTTCTTACATCGCCACCACCTCCTCACCCTTCACCACACCCACAGAAACTCTCAACGGAAAAAAAATTTATTTTGTATGTGTCACCCCTTCACACGAAGTGAGGATAACATAAAACATGTCATGAAAGGTGTGTGCTCCTGTGTGCCTGTGTGTTTATAGTGAAAATCTGGATTCCCAACAGGCGCCAAATCTGTGTTTGTTTTTCCAGCTTATGTGTTTCTCTCATTTTGCCTCCAGTTCTTGGCAAACAGAAGTTCTGCATTTAAGCATGGAGTTGTGTTTGAGCTGCAATTTCATAAGGTTGAAAATGCCGTTAATATCATGTGCATTTGCTTTCATTCATACAGTGATTTTGCGTCACTGTAACAAACAAACGCACATGTGCTGTACATGCATATACACACAAAAAAAAATGCATATTCACCATACTGTGTTACATAAACACTCCGTTTACACTCCTATACAGACAAAAGTGCTTTGCAAGAACATGCAAACACACACACACACACACACACACACTATGTCAGTGATCCCACAGCATCTCTGGCAGGAATACAGTATTATCACAGTGTGTGAGCGCCACACTCTGTCACTCTGCCTTGCTGGCAAGCAGCCTATCATAACGCAGCAGCCCACACGTCCTGGTGTGATGGAATTGAGCCTGTTCCTCCTGTTTTTTGCCAAAAGATCCAGCAGTTTGTTGTCAGGAATAGTTGTGTCAGGAATTTCTCTGACAGAGGATGCAAATATTCATAAACACCTTGATGTCTATTGACTCAGATGGATTAAAAGTTATTAGAACATGTGGGCTTTTGTATGTCGAGCTCAATTTTGGCAGGCACACATCAAAACAATGTAATAGGATTTCCTGACAGTGGAATGCAAATTTAAAATCTCCCTTTGAAGTGTTAATTAGCATAGGTAAATGGAACCCATATCACCTACAGTACATAATGCTATAACAGTCATAAACAGGCACGGTCTGTCAGTCAGTTAATATTTCAAAGAAAATTCCTGACCACTTTGGATTCAGTGTAAACTTTGGATCAGGTCTTTATATTTAATGGATAGTAAAGACACATTGTGGGATGTGCCAGCGGTTACAGGTTTGATTCCCAAAGGTGTCAGCTGTTTGTTGAGTCCTAAGTCTCCTACAGCAGGTCACTTTATTCCCACATACCGTAAAGCACTCTAGATAGATAATAACATCAGTAGCAGTAGCCTAAATGGAAAACACAGTTTTGTCTCTGATGATTTCATTAATTTCTCAGTGCAAGAGATTAAAATGAATGAAGTTCCTGAACTCCAAAGCAGGTGCTTTTTTTTCCGTTACGGTAAGTGGTCCCTGAAGGAGACAGTGCCATTAGTGACTGATTCTTGTGGGACAAAATACTGTTTACCTTCATTCTAGTTCTGCCCCTAAGACAAAAAAAGAAAAAAAAAATCAGGAACATTATCTTTACCTCTTAAAAGTTATCCCTCCCTGGTGCCTCCAGCTTGGCTGGGCACTCAGTCAAGACAGTTAGCATTGAAGGGCCCAATTCCAATCCCCACCCTAAAGCTGAGTGTATGCTGTTATTTTTGCCCTTTCATTACAGTGACGTCATTATAGCTGTTGTACCAGGGATTCAGTGTTGTACATCTATGTGCACGCCTGTCTCTACAGACAATCTGTGGAGTCCCACATGGCGCACAACTCATAGACAGCGTTTGCTACAATAGCTGGAAAAGATGAGATTTTCTGAAAATAACTGTTTATGCTTGAATGTCATACTTGTTTTTCCATTAGCTTTTCTATTCCAGCAGTGCACTCTTCTCAAAAGCGGCACCTGTTATTTAGGAGAAGTCTGCAGCAAGCCAACTGTGCATCAAGCCTAAATATTAAATGTTATGCTGCTGTGTTGATGTCACATTTTATGTTTAAAGGATTTAACTGTCTGATTTGAATGTCTTCCAGGCTCTTGCCTTAGAGAATGAAGGATAGGTAAGTATCCATCCATCTTCCTCCACTTATCAAATTCAGGGTTGTTGTGGGGCTGGAGCCATGGGGCGAGAGGTCTGTCAGCTTACTAATTTTGGTTAAAATGGCACCATTAAGCAAAACATTTTAACACTGACGTGAGTGGTTATTCCATGCTTGTTTGTTCTTGTCCTTGCCTTCGGATTTTCCCTGAAAAACCTGTTTAACATCACAGTGCTGTGATCTACGTAGGTATGCATAATGGGCTTAAAATGTCTGCGTAAGAACCCTGGTGCTCTCGACTATTTAACAGTGGGACGCAGAGGCTCTCAGTGAAATGTGCTTCAAAGTCTCTGAGTGTGAAGATTGGGATCAGGCCTAGGTGTGAAGCCACTGAGGAATAATTTTATTCTCTCTGCTCTCGCTATTTGCATGGGGAACCTGTGCAGAGGGAGCTAAGATCTCTACACTGTACTATGTTGTAACACCATTGGCAGGTGAGATAAAGCACCTGGAAACATATCAGATGAGGCCTTGGGCTGTTTATAAGCCATGAACTGGTATGGTTTGGGGATGGCATTGTATTTACTGACCTAGCCTCCCTTGAATAACTTTTATTCAAAATCTAAATGATATAGTCATAGAAAAAATGATTAAATGCATACCACATGCCTTGTACTATACAGTATGTCATAAAATGTATTGTTAGATGCCTCCTCTATTACTGCACCTGTAAATTAGTTACTGTTTATTTAGGAGCACAAAATGGAAACGTTGTCTAGTTGTCTTTTCCAAACAGACTATCCGCTTTAATACCAGTGGCTCAAAATCTGAATCTGCCTGCTAATTTTCCACATCAAGATAGCAGAGGCTTCTTGATTTCACAGAACATCAGTCCTACGACTGATCTGGCTCAGCATGAATCACGTGCAAGTTTTCATTTGTTCACATCAGATTTTTTGACAAGTGACACTGCTTTTGTTAAAGTGCGGTGCAAAAGCAGGTGTGCATGTAGAATGTATATGTGAAAGATGATATTTGTGTAAATATGTTTGAATATTAGAGTGCAAGTTTGATTTCGCACTGAAATTGGTGTCATTTTTCAATATTCACCACTGATCATCTTAACCTGGCTATAATCAAATGTTTCAATTGCATCTTGCAGATTTTTTTGTAGCTTGCATTCTAAACAACACTGATAGTCATATTACAGATAGAGATTTATTGGCACAAAATGCATACACACACACACACACACACACACACACGAATATATTCCCAAACACGAGCACACAAATACCAACACTCTCTTTGTCACATGCAGACACACACACACATACACACACCAGGCGTTCGACAGTCATGCCTTTCTGTAGGATTCTCCTCTGGGTGCTGTGTCCAAGGTGAGTGCGCTGGCTGGCAGCTCCTGAGGAGTTGGTAGGAAGAGATAGCTGAGCGAAGCTATTAAAATACGGGCAGGAATTTCCCTTATCTCTCCCACCGAGGCAGCTCGCTCCGCTTTGTGCTATTATGGAGATAAAATGCACAGAGGCTTGGAATGAGGGAGGAAGGAGGGAAGACGAGGAGGGGAGGGCGAGGTTGGGGAGGGAAGGCGTAAGAACGTCAGATTTATGGAGCTAGGGAAGCTTAAGGTTATTAAATCGGAAGATTACTCGACTGCGAAATTGTTGAAGTTTTTACGAGAAGTTGAGGGATTTAGGCCTGTATTAAACGGCGAAGCATTAGGAGGCCAGCAATATACATTATTCACAATTTATTTTTACCCCCTTTCTTCTATTCTGTTCACCCTTTTTGTTATTGCCCCAGTCTTTCTTCTCTGTCCTTTCATCAACCTCACAGACAATATCAAGGTCTTCCTAAATTCTCATTCAGAGGAGCATCTGCAACTCCCATTTCACCCCTCTCCCCCTTCATGGAAGCAGCATGTAGACAGGCAGAAAAAAAAAATAGAGTGTGAAAAGAGCAGGAGTCAAAGAGAAACAGTGATAAAAAGAAGAAGGGAGACAATAGATGCTCTGACTGAGAGAATAGACTTGTCATCCCCCATTTCACTATTGACACCACTCAGTGTGAGGCAATGCATACTTCTATCAAGGACATTCATCACTGTCAACTTTTAAGAGAGAAGTTTGAGGGAAAAGTGTCTGAGAGCAGCAGTACTAGTTTTAAAGTTAAAATTTGCATAATATAAACCGAAATTTATAAGAACACACATGCTTATCAGTGCCAAGTAGCCTCTCGTGCATTGTTAGAATTGTGTTTTGTATAATTGATATGTGTAGCTTTTGAGTCTGAAAATTGAAGCCAGTGCAGAAGTGCCTTAAATTAAATTCATTCTTTCTTAAGAGCCAGCAGGGGGCAACTCCTCTGGTTACTAAACGTAGTCAGATTCTACAGACCTCAGATCTCAATGAACATTTTCTTGATAATATCAGTCACTATTTTCAAGTCCTGTTGAATGCAATATAATATTAATTTTGCACATGATGGACCCCATTGAAGTCGAGAAGGAGAGTCAAACAGGATATGCTTTAGGGCAGGTCTACCTTCTGGCTAGGCAAGTCTACCAGTGTTGTTCTGTCAGGACCAGCAAGCCAAGCAGTGCTTGCCCAGTGAAAGACAGATAGACATTAAATACAAAGTGTAAGCAACCTCTCTCCTTTCACCTCAAATAACATTCTGCCCCATGATCTTCACTCATTCAAATCTTGTGTTGTCTCTGGAAGCAGTATTAACTCTGCTTGATTTAGCTTCTGCTGAAATCGGCATTTTGAGAGTGTGTCCGTGTCCCGTTAACATTTGCTTGAGTTTGTCCAGCTTTTTCTGGTTGTTTGCATGCTCTGCATAACCTGCTGGTCTTTTACAGGATAGTGAAGGCAAATCGTGATGCTATACAAGCTGCTGCTAGCTCTGCCTTCACTCCTCTGAGATCAGATACAATCATTGAGCTGTGTGGAATCAGAGATAACATTATAAAGTAAGCAAGTTCATGTGAATTATCATCTCACTAACCACCAATATTTGTCATGAAAGAAAGTTTTAATAACTCCTTTAGCAAAGAAAGCCAGAATGATGGAGTGGGGACATCAGCTCCTGTCATGTCTGGTATAACAAAATAGGAAAGTTGAACAGATGCAAAATTCACAGATACTTTCAGATTCAGATTTAACTGAGTCACTGTACAAAGGCTAACCAGCTGTTTTGCCGACACATTTTTCATTAATGCTTTCAATGCAAGCAATTGGCAGAACGGTGGTTAGCACTGCTGCCTCACAAAGAATGACATCTGGAACGTCTGGGTTCGATTCCACCTTGGCCCAGGCCTTTCCCTCTGTGTGGAGTTTGCATGTTCTCCCCGTGTCTGCGTGGGTTTCCTAAGTGGATGGATGAACTTTCAACGCACCTGCTGACAGTTAAACATGTCACATGGTGCTTTCAATTCAGCTTTTATCTTTTTGTAATTAATATATTTTAATATCTAAAATGAGCTCAACCTTTATCATCTGGAGATTAACATTTTTCAGCAGAATGTTAAACATTTAAATGATAGAAGGAATGGTATTTTACAGTTTTTCATACAGGAAGGAGTGCAGAACGCTCGCTGGAGATGTCCACACAGACTGCGGCAAGCTGCAGGAGGTTGTCAGTATACATAAAAGAATAAAAGACAGGCTGCAGAATTTGTCCTGTTAAAAACTTTTCCTTTTTTTTGGTGTGTCGGTGGGGGATCCTCCAGCCCTATGACCATGCAGTGTGCTCTTCACTCATCTCATGCCATCTCAAACAGCAAGATAGAAAATGTGCAAACATCCAGACAAATTTAAACTAACAGAGCATGGTTACTATTTTCATCTTTTAAATACAGTGTGCAACATGCAAAAGGCTTATTCAATCATTCAAGTATTCTTGAATGATTTTATCTCTGGAGCAGATAAGTAGCAACACAATTTGTTTCTGTGTAGAGCAGAGCAGTAATGAGAAAGGTTGTGTACCACTCAAAAATGTTAAATATTCATCAAAGACTCCGAAAAGCGGCCTTTGGTCTTACAAATATGTTTGTACACCTATTTTTATAGCATAATATATCTTGACACATCCAACCATGTTTGTTGTGTACTGTTGACACTAAAAAATGATGGCACGGTCAGAAATATTAACCTGAGTCCTTGGTTCCCAAAAACAAAATCACTTTTACTGAAGGGATCGACTATTTTTTGAGATGATGAACTATGGGGTGAGATTTTTTTTTTTTTTTAATGGATGCACTCTGTTTTACATCAAAGCACTTGTACAGAATTTATTTGTGAATCACTACTCCTGACAGTGTGTGTACGCCTGTTTGTGAGGAAGTGTCCCTGGCCTCCGCCCCCCCCAGATTCTCCTGAAAAGAGAAAAACTATTTTTCGTTTTCAGAGAGGCAGTTAAAGAAGCATGTTATTGATATATAACACATCATACAATAATAGACATCAAACACAAGGTGGGAAATTCATCTCTCCTCTACCCCAATCTGCGCACGCGCACACACACACACACACACACCACAACCTTACAAACTGCACGATCCACCCAGTGTGAGGACTTAAAAGGAATGTCACTTCAGATTCACAACAACAGTCTTATGCACTCACACACACGTACACACATCTAGCTGGTAGAGAGTCGCACACACAAATCTGCACCCGTAGTTCTTCTGTGTTGTCTGTCATTATGTGCTTGGTTTCAAATGTACTCTCTCTGCCTCTCTCTCCCCCCCCCCCCTCGACTCACTCCGGTCAGGCTTGTTGTCTCTCAGTAAACAGAAAAAGTAGATTCTCAGGAAAGGACATCAGGAAAGGAAAAGTGAATAAAACATTTCTTTCACAACAAACTCTTGAGAGCATGCACATATTGAGCGTGTGTATGCGTGTATTCACACACACACACACACACACACAATCCCCCAGAAGAGTATCCTTCCTCACAGTGTCTGTCCACATATTCCTGAATTTCCTTCCATGAACATTATTCAGTTTCTATATTTGTTCAAAGCAACACGATTTCAGTTCATTTTGAATGGAAGATGGTGGAGAGATTTCTTTGGCGATTAACTGAGGGCTTTGCATATATATGTGTGTGTGTTTTGGTTGATGCTCATAAGCTGCTAAACACACAGCTGGGCATGCTCTTTGATACACAAGAAGGCCTTGGGGGTATTTTACACTCCTTTTATGCTTCTTTTCTACAGTGCACTTTCTCACCCTCTTCTTCTCTCCACCTAATTTGCACAATTTCCATAGATCCTTCATTGACTTGGGGAGAATTTATGCACCCCCCAACTGTGATCTAAGAGATCGGGAAGGTTTTACTGGCTGGTCCGCCAATATACATTTATCTGCAATCATGAATGCGTTTTCACATGTTAACGGATGTAGATTTAGTTTACTAGCAAAATTACTTTCACTGGTGTCTATGCAGGAGAGTGTGTTTGCACATCCCCTCTCATTTTCTGCACTCATTTGCTTGTGTGGCAAGACTGATTACATTTTCACCAAAAACTTGTGAGACGGCAGCATAATACGGCTTAATATCGTCTTGTCGTTTATGGAGGACTCCCCCACTGTTTGTTGACACTTGGAAAGAGAGCCAGCCATCTCCCGCTTCACTAGATAATTCTCCTCTGTGGTGTAGCAGAGAGAAACTTCATTAACCCCACTGCCACACAGTCAATCCTGGAGATGTGCATGTGTAATGTGGCTGAAAGCAGCCTTTTAACGCTGTAAACACAAACTTGCTAAACGTCAGGATGTATTACACACTTCAGCTAAATAATCAAGAGCTGGTCTACCAGCTTATGTTTCATGGACTGTGGATAAGTCTAAATATTGTGTAATAAATATTATATGAATGCAGATTTGTAGTTTCAGCAACAATGCACTCACATTACATGGTCCCAGGAAGAACTTGTATATTTAATTTATGTTGATGTACCACTTTACACCGGTACCAGTGCCTGCATGAAGAATGAGTGAAAGTTAAGATTATATGTAATACTGTTATCTTCTAAACCTGGGACTTGGTTTGTCTTATCACTTCAATTTAGTTTTAAACCTGCTTGAACTGACATTTTTGGCCACCTGGGGGCAGCATAGCAGAAACAAGCCCTGAGTAGAAATAAAAACAGCTTTTGTAAGCTGAAATGGTGAGCTTGTTAGCATAGGATCAGACAGATACGGAGTAACATTATAATTTATTATTGTATTATATTGTCATTAAGTCATAAGTCAAGTCAATGTTATGTCATTTTACGAAGTCCAGTAGTCACTCTTGCTTTGAACCCTTTAAGTTTAATTATAGTACTGTGCAAAAGTCTAGCCCCACCCCCGTTTCTTTCTCTCTTTATATTTGTTAAATCACTTAACGCTGAAATATGAATCATTCAAGCATGAAAACGACAGCTAACTCAAGGGATGAGTCACTGTTGTGTGTACGCATCACAGGCAACTTAGCAAAGAACCAATTTTAAGTTGTATCTTTAGGCACTTTGTTACTAGCAGCCTGTCACAGAACCATATAATTTGTTCCACTTTCTTTAGTTGTATCTCTGAAAAAATGACAGAGATAACACAGTTTGACAGACACAGAATAGTATTTTTGCACCAATAAGATGATACCCTGGGAGCTATTAGCCAAAACCTTGGCATATCTCAGCATGGTGTCATATTTCAGCAGCCAAAAGCAGACTCTACAGGCAGGTAGGCAGTCAGGCTAAAACATAGAGTGCACCCTTTAATGGTGGATAGCAAGCAGTTAAGAATCCAAAAAAAAAAAAAAAAAAAACACGAGA
>VOQJ01033582.1:21833-35663 GCA_015052665.1 Apistogramma diplotaenia | reverse complement strand
GTGTGTTTTTTTTTTTTTTTTTTGGTGTCTCTTTTTTTTTTTTTTTTTTTTAAACATGGGGCCTCTTCTAGTGTTCGCCGGCTCCTCTGTGTGTTGCTCTAATGCATGCAAGCTGTTTTTTAGAGAGAAGAGACTTTCCCCTGGCAACCCTTCCATGCAAATCCTACTTTTCCGTCCTTTTCCGATTGTACTGTGCTCTCTGGTTTACACGCTTTCTGTTTTTCAGGGTGATCGGTTTGCCCAGTAAGGAGGACTGGCCCACGGACAGCCCGATCTCATACTCCGTCAGCTGGGGATGTGAAGGCTCTCCAACCAAGCTGCTGCCCAACCTGGGCACAGATGAGAACGACCTCCTATCTGTGAGCACATCTGTCTGTGTGTGCATGACACGCTGCACTTACAACAGAGCAGCAGCCACATCCCCTCCATAACCACACATTTAAGAAGTAGTACTAAATGTAAAATAGCCAAATTTATTGTGAGAATTACTCTCTCACTGTTTAATGAATAGGGAGACTTTAGAGTAGTTGTTTCAAAGCAAAGTTTGGTGTATTCAGTTAGGTGCTGAATATATGGCATCAACAAAACATCTGAGTGGTACTCTTAGTATAACAGATCCATAATTGCATAATTCTGACTGCTGATTACTAGTTTATTTTACGAAGTAAGACGAGGTGTCCACAGCCCTGCTGTGAGCCCTGAGGCTGTTTTTAGTCACAGTGGTGCATATTCAGCTGATGTTACCATGGTGAGCATGTTTACCACATAATGTTTACCCTGTTCACTGCCTTAGTTTAGACCGTTAACATTTGCTGAGCTGAGGTCAGTGGAAATGTTAGATTAACAGGCTCAAAATTTAAAGTCAGGATTAAAAACCTGCATTCAGAGGGAAACGGTACATTTGAAAGCAGCTGTCGCAGCAGGGCTGTGCTACAACATGCAGAAACCAAAGCAGTGGATTGGCCAGACAATACTGACCAAAGCCATGCTCTGAGGAGGACCCAAACTGCCACATAAAAAACAGTTAAAAAATAATCCAGTATAAATTATTATACAATTTAATGCATTAAAATTAATACTCAAAATATATATAGGAAAAAGAAAAAGAAAATTCTGACACATTTTAAGAATTTTCTTTTAAAAATGTATTCTTTTTATACTTTACTTTTATGTTTGTTCCTCTACTTACTTTCATTTAATTTTATTTAGAGGAGGCTGTTTCATGTCCTCACATTGTTTAATGAATAGGACCAAAACTTAACCTAATGATAGACTTTGAATGACTGTCTCCTTATTTGCATAAAGTAGCAGAAACACATTAAGAAATGTAAAAGAAAAATACATAAAAAAATAACATTAAAACATTATATATGGGAAATAAATAATTATTAATATATTATTATTTAAATAAATATTTCGGGGAAATATTACAAAGGTAAATAAAGAATGAAGCATATTTAAGTGTCAGTTCATTTCTTTTCTTTCATAAGTTTAAGAATTTGATACATTTAATTGCATATTGGATTTGTTGATTTTATTTGACTGCTTTTTAATTTTGGCACTTTTGGTCCTCCATAGTCATTGTGGCTTTAATCAGCAATGATTTTCTTGCTTTTGTGGCTTAAATTAACTCCTAAATTGATGTTTTTATGTTGTTTGTGCTGCAGATTTGAATGAACAGTTCAGTGACGTGATGATTTAAAAAGCTCAGATTAAAAAGCAGCCATGACTAAGTAGGGACAGTAATAGTGGGTAAGGGCAGGGTTAGGGTTACTAATTCTTTGCAAACTGTTTGTAAGGTGTAACATCTCCTCACCTGCAGCAATGTTTGGTATTCAGACCAAGTGGTCGCATCTCAGCCGCCAAAGCCCTGGCTCACCCCTTCTTCGTGAAGCACTGAAGATCTCGGTCGAACAACGAGAGGAAGAAGGAGCAATTCAACTGCCGCTGCTGCTCTGAGCTTCTGCCACCTGCAATCAGCTATGTTCATAGTGTTGTGCCATAAAATCCACTGTTCAGAGCACAGCTTGATTATTGGCTTCGAGAGCTTTTAAATTGAAATGACAGCATCATGAGCGACTGTGGTCTGGGCTGAGGTTTCCACCTTTCAGTAAATGAGGACGCCTGAGTTGCAGAATATTGATGTTATGGCACAACATGTAATTTGATAAATTTCAAACCATAAAGCAGTTGTACTTACTCAGTTATAGTTACTTGTATGTGTGTTAGATTTCAGCAATATCTGACAGTGAGTCTGAGTGCGCTACACTGTTGCTGTTTTGTTACATGCTTCTAAAACCTATTTTGAGCATCTTTAAGTTGGTGTGTTATGTTGTTTATTTCACACTGAAACAGGTTTTTTGTTCTGCACTTGATTCAATTGGAGGAAAAATATTTTTGATATTTTAGTGAAGATATTTACTGTTTACTGATGGAGTTTATGTTTGTGTAAGATATTTTTCTACATGATTTACACTGTTCATTCAAGAAGCATTCCTATAAATAACTGTCTCGTACTTTGGTCTGCGTTTGAGTTTTCTGTGCACACCACATTGAGCACAAATATCAGCCCACTTGCAATTTCAAAGTGTGAGGAGAAGGGGGCGCTGCTATAACACTTAAACGCTTTTCCAAAGGAAAACGAGTCGTTGCAGTTGAGCCTGACTTCACCTTTTCTTGTTTCTCAGTGGCAACAAGTTGCAGGAAAACCCTGAACATGTGACCCCTACAGTACCACTTACGATGCGGGTTTTTTTTCCAGGGCTACTTGTTCCCTTTAGAGGAAACCAATATAATTCTGAATGATTCTATTTAGCCTATGAAACATTTATATCCTGATGGGGAAACAAAATATTCCAGGATGACAATGTCCAACCCACTAGGGCCCAGTGGGTTGGACAGCAAAAGAGGGAATAACAACATGGGCTGGCTCACAGCCTTACTGAGACCCTTGATATTTTATTTTTTAATAGTCACCTGTGTGCCTCAGCTGCTCGTTTCTTGGATGTTCTTTTTTGTTGTATGTGCTGAAGTTTATCCTTAGTGAAATAGACAGTTTTATCAGTTCACTAAATAGAAAAGTTGATCCATACGAGCCAAACCAAATGCACATATATAAGCATATTTTTCATTTATTTGCCTAACTTGTTCAAAAACCTTTATTTTTCATTACACAGTTTTTGTTCCTTATATTCAGTTGATTTGTAGTAATTAACGGGGAGAGATCATCTTCAAAGCATGTTTTAATAAAGTTATCCTTTTAGTGATGAATGAAATAACCACTAAGAGTAATATATTAAATTGCCTCGACATGAAGCGACTCAGAGGCTTCGCTTCGTTGTCGTTTAAAAGCTGAAAAACAGCTCGACGTTGAAGCCTCTCAGCGGTCATATTCGCGGCTCCCACAGTGCGTGGGGCGTCCCCCGGTTCGTCCGTCTATTTATACTCTTCCCCTTAATACGGAGAACCGTCCACAGCTGCGAGTGAGACTACTTTTGGAGCGACAGGTTGCGACGACAGATCATTGGGGAGGAACCGCCGGGGCCGAGGAGGGCGCGGGGGCGAGCAGTGCATGTAAGTGGAAATGTAAAACTTATTTCTGCATTTATCACCTCCAACAGTCCAAAGTCTTAGCAGGAGGCAGCTTGGAGATGATTTAAGCGCATGTTGCCACCTGTTCGTCTCCAGTTTGACCCGAGGAGGCTGTACATTAGGGGGGAATGCTTATAGTTGTGGTGTCCAGTCGCTTTGCTCGCACTGCGAGTAAAAAGTTTAATGTTTTCCGGTGTCACCAAGTTTAACGCGCAACTTACGTACGGCTCTTACGTAAACTTAATATAACTAATGTAGCTGCGTATGTAAGCTGTTACTCTGTTAATTTTTTTTGGGGTATATAATTTAAAATATTCAGTAATGAGGAGTTGCCATAATGTGAGTCTATAATGTAAAAACTGCAGTTGTGTTCAATCTCACGAGGAGCTGATGAGCGGTTTATTGTGGGTACAGGAGGAGGTTTCTTCTTCTCTCCCTCTAATGGAGACAAAGGTTTAATCGGTTCTTTTGCTGCTGATGTTAATTTCAAACATCCATGTCTGTGTGTGAACCCGTCCACATTCATGATTTATAACCGCCTTGCTTTTGGTGCGCTCTTCTGAGAATTATCCCATGAATTATGGAGATTCATTAGATGAGGTCGGTGCAGGTAGATGAACAGGGCAGGTGTAATTGGTTGAAGGCTTAATCTTGGGCAGCATTTAATCTGGTTTATTTTGCTACTGCAGGGCACCGAGGGCCTATTGTGGTATAATTTACATTTTCTGCAGTATTTTCCAGGATGACAGAATACGAACTATTAACTTAAAAAATTACCGAGTGTAGATATGTAAATTTGTGGTTTAATTGTTACTGAGAAAGTCACGGTTGAAAGATAAGAATTTATTGCCTCAGTTCGGTAATTGTTTCTTTAAACCTCATCGTCATTCATTTGAATATTACAGCACACACTTCAGATCCCTGACGAGAGGCAGGGAATCGGTGCTGTGTGCTCATCCACAGTCTGTATTACAGTCAGTGTCAACTAGTGTCAGTGGATTAGAAGCCCATGATCCCGGCTGAGCCTCAGCGGTGTTCTCCCCTCCAATCGACAATCCTCCAGCTTGTCACATGACCGTCGCTCTTTACACTTTTACTAATGTTTTACCTACAGAAACATACACGAGAGTGGCATCATTGTGACTGGGGATGCTTGAGTGTTGCTCTCTCTGGGTCCGTACAGGTAGGTGAGGTTTCTGTGGTGGCTTCCTTGTTTAAAGGACATGTGCGTGTATGATGAAGCGACAACACAAATCCTTTGGCTGCTTGTCTCATGCAAGGATCAGAGCACTAAAGAGAGCTTATTAAAGCTCTCTGTGGCATGGAAATGTTGACTCTACACCTGACAATGCGGCCTTCACTGTATCCGATATCTATTTTGCCAGCTCACTCTGTTTCGTTATCAGCAGAGTAGCAGCAAAACACCACAAATTAGTAATAAAATTTGCATCTTCTACTTTTTGAGCTCTGCTGCTGCCAGCAGCATTAAGCCCTGAGGCAGATCCAGTTGGCGGACTAAGTCTGTGGCTCATACCGCTTTGTTCTCGCTCCATTGTGCTTCCTGCACCAGGAATGCTGACGTGCACAGTTTTGGAAAGCGCACAGACACATGTGCAAACACACATTTATGTTTGTGTAAATATTTGTGAGCACACACAGGCAGTCATCGATGAAGCCGGCTGACAGTTAGTCGCTGTAAAAGGGCATCGTACCATATTTGAATATTCTTTCAGCTTTGTGAGCGTTGTTTGCAACCATGTAGCCAACAGGGACTTTTCTTCCCTGTGTATGTTTCCTTGTTGTCTGGACATATTCATGAAGGCTAACAAATTTCATACAAAACATTTAGACATATTGTAAAAGAGGTGATGGAACCTGAAACAGTGACTTGTTGAGCTTCGTGGAAAAGACCAACAGGCCTGCAAACTGCCATCAAAACCTGGAGCTGGAGAGGAGTTGAGCTGCGGTGTTGAGTTTCAGTGCAAGCGGAGATTCCTGCACTACAAGCTGGTATGGGCTCATCTTACATAGACATGAATATAAGAAAAGTCTTTGAGAGTTCGATGTACGTACTTTTGGGAGAAGTGCTGGCTAGTTCCTAAAGAAGGTCATTAGTGTTTGTCTCTGACCTTTCAAGGAAGCCCGAAGGGCACTGGTGTAATATATCATGAAATGTAGTTTTCTTTCCTATTTAATTAATTAGTTTTTTTAATGTTTCAGGGGAAATTCCTTTTTCACTGTGGAACAGACTGGATTATAACCTTGGATTAATGTAATCTGTGAGGAAAAACACAACAGGAAGCTCATGGAATCAGAATTGCACTGGAAGAAAGTTTGGCTCTCGTGTTGCGCCTCAGCTGAAAGGTGGAGGAAGAACAGCCCATCTGGTTTTTGTGCCTAAATCCTTTTTTTGAGGAGCAGAGAAGCATCTGAGTCCCTCTGCGATGGAGAATGCTGTCCTGGAGCCCAGATCGGAGCGGATTGCTCGCTACAAGGCTGAGAGGAGGCGAGAGCTGGCCGAACGCTACGGCAGCAACGATGAGCTTCCTTCCAAGTGGGTAAGAAGGGATGAGAAAAACGTTCACGAGCCAGCAAGCCCAGCTCACGGAGGAAGGCTGAACTCGGATGGCCTCGGGGAGAAAGTGAACGGGAGAACACAGGGTGTTACAAATGGATTAGAAGCTCCTGCTGAGTCCAGCTGCTCTAGAAGGTGAGCCATGTTGGGGGGGAACGACAATGTCATAGACTGGATCGATGGCAGTCCTCGGAGGAATGACTCAATCACAGCTCATTGTCATTTTTTAAATTTACAAATAGCAGAAATTTGGCAGAAGGCAACAACTTCTTAGTGTTGTACAACCTTCAGGACACACACAGGCAACATCAGCCTTTCAATGACCTTAGATCGTGTACCGTCTTCCTGCTGGGGCCTGTGCTGAGGAGCAGGTGCCTTGAGCCTTATTTACTCCAAAACCAATAAATCCCAATTCTGGCTACATGATCAATATATTTGTGACCCATTCACAGCTTTCTGACCTATTGTCCTAAAATGCTTTCAGTTGTTAGAATTGCAGTAACTGCTAAGAACAGTGTGTGGCATCAGTGAGGGTGCAGATGGTTTAGATTTGCAGGTGGCTTCGTTTCTTCTTTGGAGCCAAGAAAATGGGCTCATTTTATTTGTGACCCAAACACAAAAATGAGAAAGGAAGTGAATTAAATAACAGTACAAATCATGGATTTAATAACACTGAATCCAGGCAGTCTGTGCTTTAAACCTCTTCTCCTGACCTTTCCATTCAAACCTTCAGCAGCACCTGGTGTTCACTTCACCAGTTGCACTGTGGCCTTTGTTGCTAATTAAAACTGAGCGGTCTAAATCAGTGGGTCCCAACAAAGACTGTTAAACTTAGTCGGATTCTTCTTTTGCATTCTGTGTTTACTTCCGTCACCGCTGGTGAAGCAGAACAGACTGAGCGCCTCTCAACTGTATCATTGCTCCTTTGACTGGAGTTGCAGTTTTTTTTTTCTTGTTTTGGAGCAACATTTTGATAGAATGTTTCAAAATTGTATTTTGAAGTTGTCATGTCATGTTCCCCATTTCTGCAATCTCACTTCCTGCCCCTCACTCACCCCCCCCCCCCCCCCCCCCCCCCCCCCCCCCCCCCCCCCCCCCCCCCCCCCACCCCCCCTCCAGGCAGGGTTGCCAGGACTCTGCTAGCATGCTGGTGAGTGGGGAGGAGCCCCTTGTCCCTCATGGACTAGATGCCCCTCAGCTCCACACTCGGGTGTCCGTTGGACAGTTAAGAAGTGCCCTTCTGCAGCAGACAGAGAGTGGAGCACAGCCTGAGAAAGTGTAGGGCCGCCTGCATGTGTGTGATCCACACTGTCACTAATATATTATGTACCACTGTGTGTTAATATTTATCTTCATCTCAGCATCTTCTCCCCTTCTTACCCATTTGTTTGTGTGGATAGTAGCTTCTCCGATGGTGGGCGAGCCACGTCCTCCTTGGACCTGCCTGTAAAGCCAGGCTCTGAGGGGGGTCGGCGGCGCGCTCGACATTACCTCCCGAGTGCGTCAGGTGGTAATAGAAAAACAGATGAACGATTCAGGACGCAACCAATCACAGCCAGTGAGATGGAGGAGCGCAGGGGGTAGGGGCTGTATGCTGTATGCATGATTAAAAACCTTGTGTGGTTACTAAAGATGATTCTCTTCGTGGTGGACTGTTTTACAACATTTTCATATAGTGACTGTTATTATACAGTCTGTATAATGACAGTAAAGACATTCTATTCTATTCTATGTTGCTGACTTCAATTGAGGACATAGTCAGGTGGTGGAAGGAATGCTTTGAGTGAGGAGCTTGATCATTGGTCAGGGACTCGGAGTAGAGCTGCTGCTCCTCCACATGGAAAGGAGCTAGTTTAGGTGGTTTGGGCATCTGCCTAGGATGCGTCCTGGGCGCTCCGCAGGTGAGGTATTTTGGCATACCCTGCTGGGAGGAAGCCCTGGGGCACACTCAGGACTTGCTGGAGAGATTATATCCCTTGGTTAGCTTGGGAATGACTCGGTGTTCCCCTGGATGACCTGGAAGAGGTGGGGGTGTGAGGGTGAGGGAAGTCTGACTTTCCCTGCTCAGACTGCTTCTGGCGTGACCCAAACCTGGATAAGCAGTAGAAAATGAATGGATGGAAATTGGATTCATATTAGTTAGGAACAAAAAGCAGCCCTACCTCATAATACAACACTGCAGCTTTGCTCTTACAGCAAACACTTACAGTTGAATTATTATAGATGTTTCTTTCCCACAAAATGCACCAACCCTTCAGCTGACGTGTGGAATGTGCAGAAGCTTTGCATAAAAAAACCAATGGGGCGGTGTGTTTTGCATGAGTTTATCCTCCCTAATAACCTTCACAGTGTTTCTTTAACCAGCATGCAAAACAACAGTATGTTTGTGTGAGCTGGAAAGGGAAGCACAAAGACATACTGTAAATATGAGGCTGGATCCAGATCCCGATGACCTGCATTATAGCTGGATTATAGTATGTGTCACCTGTTTATCCAATGACCTCATCTTCTGACTTTCTTTTTAATTGTTCTAGCCTCTTAGATCCAGAGAATGAGGAAAGCAGTAAAGGTAAAGCTTTTTCCTGCATGACGTTGTCTTTATGCGTTATTTCTGTGCACTGTGCTGCTTGTTTCAGAAGCTAGTGAAAATGTTACACCTGATATCCTACATGAGGTAAAAAGGTGACCAAAGAACGTCTTTATCGTCTGTGGTTTAGAAAAAAAATACTGTGCATAATATTTAATACTTGCCAAGGGCATCCAACTTGCACAGTTGCTCCATAAATTAATTTAATGGCTCACAAAATAAACCTGGTTATATTTAGAGGATCACAATGCTTAATCTCCCCTGTAATGATAGATATGTGTCGCAAACCATGCGGGCAGTGAACCGATGTTGTGTTAAACATCTTAACTCTTGACCCCACCATGAAAGATGATCAAGTCTTTGCAAAGATGGACTGTTTACACCACAGATAAAGAAACGCAGAATTCCTATAGAAGGGTGCACTTAGTTTTTCACAGGACTGCATCGAGTCCTGTGGCAGCTATCTGTTTCACGTGACTGTAACTGTAGAGAAGTATGCAAAAAGAACAATTGCACAGTTATTTATATGATTTTTAAGCAGTGACCTATTAATTTAAGTTAATTGTCTGACAGTTATCACGATACAGAAAGAGATCTCCAGTTCCTAGACTTTGCATAATCTAGATAATCAATTTGCTATTTATTATGGTATTAATAAATACCAGTACAAGTGTGTTCAAGGACGGCCCCCTAAGAAACTGCACCTGTGTTGGTATTTACTGCTTATTGCAAAGTCTGTTTAATCGCCAGCGCCGTCTCATTCTTGCTATTAACTGCTCAAAATGTTTGATGAATGAAAAAATCTCTCATTTGCTTTTGCGGTGTTTTTTTTCTCTCCAAATGATAGTTTGTCTTTTTCTCCACAGGAGATGTAAAAACAGATGACAGAGCCAAAATGAGTGTGGCTGCCAAGATGTCTCTGTTTAAAGTAAGTTTGCGTGAGTCTTTGCATTGAATACTGCTGCTGGTTACCTGCTTACTTTGTCAGCTCCCAGATTCTCTCATCTAAGCAGACAGAATAAATGCGATGGTACCAAACAGCTACAGACAAACCTCATCTACTGTCACCTCAGCTGCTCGTCTTACAGTCTTGAGTGCTGAGCGTGCAGAACATTACCTGGTCCTGCTGCAGGAATATGGATGGTCGAACAGGTGCTGCCCCTGGATCCACAGTTTGGTTTTATACAACAGTGTTTTCATTTAGTGCTTATTAAAGGAAAGACTACATTTATAATGTGATAGTTTAAACCTGAAGCATTTTAAGTCAGGATGTTTTAGTCTCACACAGGCGATGAAATACATTGTGGATTTTCTATTATTCCAACATTTCAGTTCGGGCACACTTCCAGCACTAAGGCATCAGGTGAAAATGTGCCAGACACTGTATTACCATTAACAACCACAGCAGCTGTGGTATAATTAGACCACTGCTCTGTAGAGGCAAGAGGGGGAGGTAACTGAAGCCAGCAGGTCTCTTGTTACACTGTGACCTGCAGCATGTAGATGCTGCACCTTAGAGCTCGCTGCTTTATTCACCAGCTATCCGACCTGCTTCCCCTCCCTCCATCTGTTTTTACAAATGGAACAGGGGGCATGTTGAGGGGACTTTTTACTGCCCTTTTTTGTGGTCTCCTTCATTATTTAAGAAGAGACGTAGATGGAGGCTGTTGATTGAGGCTATTTGACCTGAATGTTATTGTTCACCTGTAACAAAGACAGGTGTGTTCAAACATATGTTTGTTTGTTTGTTTATGTATCAGTCTTCTCTGCTTCCTTCTCTTTAGGAGCTGGAGAAGTCCTCTGCCCCTGAGGCCCCGGCCTTCCTCAAGCCTCGCTCAGGCAGCGTCTCTCATGAACGCAGGAGCCGGCGTGGCAATGACCACCGCTTTCTTACACAGCCAATCACCTGTGAAGAAATGGTAGCAATCAGGTAGGAGAGAAGCAGTGTTACCAAACCCATATTACATAATTAATAGGGATGGGAAGGGGGACACACACAAAACATGAAACGATACTGTATACTCAACGCAGGGACACCAAATATCTAAATTTTATTAAATGACTCAACGATTCTTTAGGAATGTGGTTACTCCATTATGGGTTTTCCCTGTGCATCTTGCAGGGTCATCTTGGAGCCAGTCTTGCTTTTTGCAGACTGATAGCCCCTCTGCCTCTCAGGCTTAGCCTTTGCACGGTCATGACCTGCTTGGCATGTAAATATCTACAATTGTAAATGGATTGTTTACTTAAGCTGTGGAGGTTGAGATATTGGGCTGCACCGTCTCCTCTTGGGGTGTCTTAAAGAGTTACCCCATATATGTGAAATATGCGGAGTGGAGAGATACTGTAGCCTTGATGTGTTGTGTGTGATATGCTGTAACTTCGGTTCTCTGAGAGAGAGAGTATCTCTCCTGATTTAAGGCTGCTCCGAGACACGTTTCTGTCAAACTGTGATATCAAAGGTATCACATTGCCCTATGGGGTGTTTTTTTTTTTAAATTTGTATTGTTGGTTAATGACTATAATTAGTTACGTCGTTGAGGTCAGCTGTTTGTTTTGTATGAAGACCGTCCTGTTGTCCACTGCATGCAATCAAATTTAAATTTAAAACCCATCCATTCTCTTCCGCTTATCTGGGGCCGGGGGCAGCAGCCTAAGCGGGGGCAGCAGCCTAAGCAGAGAAGCCCAGACCTCCCTCTCCCCAGCCACCTCCACATCTCATATGGTGGGACTCCAAGGCCTTCCCAGGGCAGCCGAGTGATATATTCTCTCCAGCGTGTCCTGGGTCTGCCCCGGGGCCGCCTCCCGGTGGGACGTGCCCGGAACACCTCACCCAAAAGGCGCCCAGGAGGCATCCTTGTTAGATGCCTGAACCACCTTAACTGGCTCCTTTCAATGTGGAGGAGCAGCGGCTCTACTCTGAGCCCCACTTGAATGGCTGCACTCCTCACCCTATCTCTAAGGGAGAGGCCAGCCACCCTTCGGAGGAAGCTTGTATTTGCGATCTTATTCTTTTGGTACCTACCCAGAGCTCATGCCCATAGGTGACGGTAGGGACGTAGATTGACCGGTAAATCGACAGCTTTGCTTTGACGCTCAGCTCCCTTTTCACCATGACCCACCGATGCAGCGTCCACATCACTGCGGATGTAGCACCAATCCGTCAGTCGATCTCCCGTCACTCGTGAACAGCAACTCATCCCTGCCGGAGTGGGCACTTCACCCTTTTTGGGCTGAGGACCATGATCTCAGACTTAGAGGTGCTGATACTCATCCCAGCCACTAACACTTGGCTGCGAACGGTTCCACTGCAAGCCAGAGGCCATCACCTGATGAAGCCAACAAGACCATGTCATCTGCAAAGAGCAGAGACGAGATCCTGAGGCCACCAAGGCAGAAGCCTTCTTCCACATTTCTACGCCTAGAAATTCTGTCCGTAAAAATTATGAACAGAATCAGTGACAAAGGGCAGCCCTGGCAGAGTCCAACACTCACAGGAAACGAGTCAGACTTATTGCTGGCAGTGCGGACCAAGCTCTCACTCTGGTTGTACAGGGACAACCTGTACCTGTGTTTGGCTCGCAACAGTAGGCCAAACACCCCATACTCCTGTAGCACCTCCCACAGGATACCCTGAGGGACGCGGTCGAATCCCTTCTCCAAATTCACAAAACACATGTAGACTGGATGTGCAAACTCCCACGCCCACTCGAACATCCTTGAGAGGATAAAGAGCTGGTCCAGCGTTCCACGACCAGGACAAAAACCGCATTGCTCCTCCTGAATCCGAGGTTTGACTCCTTTCCAGCACCCTGGCATAGACCTTACTGGGAAGGCAGAGGAGTGTGATCCCTCGATAGTTGGAACAATCCAGTGGCACCGCCCCAGATCTCCACGCTATGTTGCAGAGACGTATCAACCAAGACAGCCCCACAACATCCAGAGCCTTCAGGAACTCGGGGTGAATCTCATCCACCCCCAGTTGTTTAACCACCTCAGTGACCTCACCCCCAGTAATGGGCGAGCCGTCTCCCTCGTCCCCAGACTCTGCTTCCACTACAGAAGGCATGTCAGTGGGATTAATGAGGTCCTGAAAGTATTCCTTCCACCGCCTGACTATAGCCTCAGTTGAAGTCAGCAGCACCCCACTATAGACCGTGTGAGTAGAACACTGCTTTCCCCACCTGAGTCACCTGACCGTTTGCCAGAATCACTTTGAGGCCGTCTGAAAGTCTTTTTTCATGGTCCCACCGAACTCCTCCTACACCCGAGTTTTTGCTTCAGCCACTGCCCGAGCCACGCCTGCCAGTACCTGTCAGCTGCTTCCGGAGTCCCACAGGCTAGCCAAGCCTGATAGGACTCCTTCTTCAGCTTGATGGCTCCCTTCACCTCCACGGACCACCATCTGGTTTGGGGATTACCACCACGACAGGCACCAAACACCTTGCAGCCACAGCTTTGAGAAGCAGCCTCAACAATAGAGGTGCGGAAAATGGTCCATTCAGACTCGATGTCCCCAGCCTCTCTCGGAGACTGCATTCTCTTCTCTTTGCCATGGGGAGACCCTACCAGTGGGACAAGCCCCTGGACAACATAGCTCCCGGGATCACTGGGACACGCAAACTCCTCCACCACGATAAGGTCCACGGAGGAGTAAATTTAAAAAACATTTTAAAAAATTGTAAATTGTGAGATCTTTCTTTACACCTCAAAGATGCAGGAAATGAGAGAGAGGATGCAGCACCAATTCTCAGGAGGATGCAGCACCAAAAACAGTCGCCTCAAGTTGCAAAGTGATTTTAACATGTTACATCAGTTTGAGGCCAATCAAGAATCACTGATTGGCTTGTTGTGGCAGTATAGCCCCAATCTTTGCTGTTATGGATTTCTCCCATAGATTTCTATTCAGGATCGTTTGAGTGCCATGTCTCTCTCTGCTGTAGCTCATGGTGATGGGTCACAGATGGATTTTTTAGGGGATGAAACCAAACCAATACTGGAATCGCTCCTAATTTGTTACTAGTTTGTTCCATTCAGAGGGAGATATTTTCAGTTACACATTTGCTGTTGGAGCAGC
>VOQJ01033582.1:6842-18488 GCA_015052665.1 Apistogramma diplotaenia | reverse complement strand
TGTGTGATTTTTGGCTCATAGTTGTGATGTGACGTCGCAGATCTCAGTTCACACTTTTAATTTCATTGTGTGGATGCCACATGTTTGTTTTTTGGTCATGAAAAAATTATATCATTTCATGTGTTTCTTTGTGTGCATGTCTATTTTTCAAACATGTATCTGATTTGATTCTAAAGGCCAGAAAAAAATGTGCATTGTGCAAACTGCAGAGCTTCATATGCTTCATAATTAGCTTTGACTCACCCGAGTCCAGTTGGATCCACTCTTACAATATAAAACTCACCTCTCCTGTATTTTTTCACCTGCAGACCAACCTGTTCTTTGAGGCACAAGAAGTCTCCTCTCCTACAAAGAATCAGCCTCAGTGGAGACATAAGGTGCTGTAGACTTGTTGTTGGGGTGTGTGTGTGTGTGTGTGTGTGTGTGTGTGTGGCTGCAGAGAAGCTCGTGTGTATCCCAACAGATGCGTTTCTCTGGCCCTATAGGCTAAAGGAGTTGAGCTTCAGATGACTGAAGTTGGAGACGAGGCTGGAAGCATGACCGAGACAGGTACGTTTACTCACTTGTTCTGCAGGTCTCACTCCAAGTTCTCTTCTCCTGCTACATGTTGGCCTTTTGCACTCTTTTTTTTTTTTCTTCGTTTATTCATTTGCAACTTCTAGATCTTCGCTCTGGTGAATCGCACAGAAACGGTATCTCTCACAACAAGACACACTCCAGTGATGCTCCGTCATGCGAAAATGAAGGTCAGAGCAGCTTGTTGGGCCTCAGTGCTTGTTTTATTTAGCCATGCTCTCTGTCACAGATGAGCAACATGTGGACAACCCCAGAAGTGTAAAAGCTGACTGAGGAACAAAGTATTTCAGAGTTTGTATTTCTTTCCTCCAGTGGCTCCACAGACGTCTTCACCCATGCTGGCTCCTCAGGAGGTAACAGACGAGACTCCCGCTGATGAACCAAACATATCTGATGGAGGATTCTCCTGTGAGTGGTCCCCACCTTCTGCTTGCCCCCCAGCACAAGCCTCAGAGAACGAGCAGGACCTGGGCGTCCTCTGCCAGACTAACACACCCATGTAAGCTTTGACGGCAAATGCAAGATTAGATCAAGTCCTTGAAACTGCTGCATTGTAAATATAAACTGCATTTATATGTAAGTGATGTAGTTTCTATGTTTTAGTTCTCTATTGCAAGGTTTTCAAAATAGCAGTCAGACATTTCAATAACCGCAGAGCTGGTATGTGTCGATCTTCATCTGAGTGCTGAAATATTTGCAAAAAAAAAGCTCTGGTTAGAGTAACTTGTAGCCTAGAATACACAGATGATAACATGTCTCTCATTTAAAAATGCCTCCTGGTAGGCTATCAAAAGAATCATGTCCGTGGTCACAGCTGTATTTTTTCTTTCTGAAAGACTACTGTTCTTCCTTCCTGCCCAAAGCAAATGAACACTTTTTAATCAGAGTGTTGCATCGAGCCAGTTAAACCTCTTTGATATTGATCAGGTCAGTTAAGTAGCAGAGGGGGTTGTTAATCAATTTCAGCTGCTTTAGTGTAAATCTAATTAACAACAGGTGCACTAGAGGGGCAACAATGAGACCCCCCCCCCCAAAAAAAACCAAACAAACAAAACAAAAAACAGGTTCACTCACATTTTCCCTTCCTCTTCTTTTCTGACTGCTAGTTTTGCATTTGGCTAGACTCAGTGTCCCTGCTGGTAGGTGAGGTGATACCTGGACCTTCCAGAGGTAGCACAGGTAGTCCAGGATGGCACATCAATACGTGTCATTACCGGAGGTCTGCTACATCTCCCAGCACAATGTCAAGAGCATGGAGGAGATTAGAGGAGGGAGACAGTTACTCTCGGAGAGCCGGACAGGGCCATAGAAGGTCCTCAGCCTATCAACAGGACCAGTTTCTGCTCCTTTGTGCAAGGAGGAACAGGATGAGCTACAAAAAGACCTCCAGCAGGCCACTGGTGTGAATGTCACACAATCAGAAACAGACTTCATGAGCATGGCCTGAGGGCCTGACATCCTCTAGTGGGCGTTGTTTATACTGTGTGTAGTATATGTGTATACTAAGGATAGATGTATACAAAATCAAATACAATGTCGTAAAAACAATAACAAGATTAAAAATGTAGCAGAGTAAAAAGACATTTTCCTGCAGTATTGCAATAACCATTACATTGATAGCCAGTTATAATATTTAGAGATATGCAGACATCTACTGGTGGCTCTAAATTGTGTTATTAAACCTTAAAGCTTTAATAATTCAATAATTTAAAAGCATATCTACACTGCCCTTAATTTGAACAATACATTTATTTAATTCTTTGAATTCTGACACACTTCAGATTAAAGTCCCTCTGTGAGGAGCTCTGTACATACTTGCTGTGTTCATTCTCACACACAGTAGCTGATATCCTGCGTATCATCTGTGTGCTTGTTTGCAGACTGACCTCAGCAGTAGCAGAGCACAGGCGGTCGGTGCGTCCGTCCCGTCGCACTCAAGGCTCCAGAAACCCTCTGAGGGCTCTCGCAGCAAGAGACGACATCAGGCAGGACTTCATGGGAGAGAGGGTCAATTCATCGGCTCAGGAGAGGATCCAAGCAGATAAAGGCAAGTCGATTTGTTGTTTTCTTCCTTCTCTTTTTACTTTGCCTTCTTGTTTTATTCCTCAGCTGCCTGATATTGTATTTTTGTCCTCTCTACAGAGTCTAAGAACTCATCAGATTCACGCCCCTTCAGATCTGAAGAGTCCTCCTCTGGTGCCGAGACAGCTCAGTCTTACCCTCCCTTCAGCAGCCTGATGCTAATTCTCATCAAAGGTTAGGAAAGGTCTGACTCACCTGTGTGATCTGTTTGCGGTCAGGTGTTTATACTAAGCAGCGCCTGTGATCACAGGTGGGCAGCATGTACAGGCCCGCCTGGTTGAGCCCTCAGTGCGGTCGCTGAACAGCGGAGACTGCTTCCTGCTGGTCACTGCGGAGCATTGCATCCTGTGGAGTGGAGAGTTCGCCAGTGAACAAGAAAAAGCAAAGGTACCAACAATATTATTGTGCATAACATTACAGGGCAAAGGTAAAGGGGCAGATGATATAATACAAAATATGAAAAAGGGTAAAAAATGAATTCCCGTTATTTGATTTGCAGCTATCTGTCCACCTTTTTAAATGTTGCAACATGCTCCTCTAGGAAATTTAAAGTGGAAATGATGCAATAATTTCATACATATGCCATATCAGTGTTTTACATTGTAAAACTGACCAGATCAGCCGGGTTTCTGTTCTGTGTTCAATAAATGGTTCTCTATCTTTGATGATGTTGGCTATATTTCTTGTCTGGACCTGTTAGAAGCTTTGGGTTACATGGAGACCCTGAGGAGGAAGCTAAGCCAATGCTATGATGCTTCTGCAAACTACACTGTCACAGACTTTTTTTAAATAATTCTTGGTACATTTTTATTTTTATAACATAAGTCTCAAGTATATATAAACATAAAAATATACACTTTGCTATATACTATATTTTGTTCCTGCTGATTAGGCCTCTGAGCTGGCTACATTCATCCAGAGCCAGAGGGACCTCGGTTGTTCGGCTCCCCAAGTCGTCCACCTGGAGGAGGGACTGAACTCTGACAGCAATGTGGCCGCAGACTTCTGGAGCCTTCTGGGAGGAAGAACACAGTACAGAGGTTGGAAGTAAAACATGTACCTTTCAAATATCTCAGAAAAAACACATTTGGTGTGAACACAAAGGGATAGAACAGCCATCTTTCTGCCTTTGATTCTTTTTTTTTTGTCCACTGTGACTTGAAAGGCTGCATCAAGAGTAAAATGAGCATTTAAAAGCATTTCTTTGCTTTGCTTTTCCTCGCAGGAGCTGGTGCACCAGAGGAGGATGAGCTCTATGAGTGCGGTGTGGTGGAGTCCAACTGTGTGTACAGGCTGCTGGAGAACAAATTGGTGCCTCATGAACAAGCCTGGGCCTCCATCCCCAGCATCTCCCTGCTGGCCTCTTCTGAGGTCTCAGTCCTCTGCTCCCTGATCCCTTTTCATCAAATTATAGATTGTAGAGAAAAAGCAAACTTCGGGAGGGTTTTAACAGCTCGTCACACGTCTGACTGTGTTCATGTGCCTCTGTCATGTGTCTCCAGGCCCTGGTGTTTGATTTTGGCAGTGAGGTTTATCTGTGGCTTGGACAGGATGTTTCCCTCAGGAGGAGAAGTGTTGCTCTCCAGCTGACTCACCAGGTGTGGGTTGGAGCTTTTGACTACAGCAACTGTCAAATAAACCCACTGGATCCCACTCAGTGTAACCCCAGCATTCAGCCGTAAGTCACTGCCGGCAATGAAAATAATTGCATATACTTTATTAAACCTACTAAATACTACTCACCACATGAAGGGAGCATCGATAATCACTAAAATTAAAGTCTTTAAAGGGCTACATTGCCTTCATTTCAACAGGGTTTTTGCAGTTTAATGAGGTTTCAGCTTTTAAAGTGGGCATATTTATATAGTGCATGTAATAAGTCTTGGAAATGAACGTCTGAGCTAAGGCAGACTCCGGTTTCTGTTTCAGATGCACTTTGTTTAATGACTGTGTTAGCGCTTGTATCAGTTTTATGATGCAACATTGTGCACAGGCGAGGGGAAGGCCGTCCCAGCTGGGCTCTGTTCGGCGTCCTCGCGGAGCACAGCGAGACGGCTCTGTTCAGGGAGAAGTTCCTGGACTGGATGTGCAAGACCGGAGACGGAGAGGACGAGGCTTCAGGGATGGCTGACATGCAGGTACATCACGCATTTAAATAGGTCAGTTGCGATGTTGCAGCTGACCTATTTAAGGTTCCAATTTGAGCAAAAAATTGTGTCCCTGCTATGCTTAAAAACGTTATATATAACTAGCCAACTTTTACTAGTGGCTTCTATTCAAACTCAGCTGCAGTGATCTAAGATTGACTTCTGACAAAGACCTGGTTAATGTGTGTGTATCACCTCTGTAGTTATACATTTTAAAGAGTCAGAATGCTTGTTAATGATATCGATCATTAAACTTTACTTTTTGCCAAAGTTCATTAAGATGCCACAAATTAAATTCTGACAAATCAAAATGAGGAAAGTCAGAATGTTGCTGCACACATCCTCAGTGGTGCAAAACTACTGTTTGAAGTGCTTTGTTCCACTTGTCACAGCCCTTGTTTCAGGAGTGATAAATGGACTGGTTATTGTTCTACTCTCAAAGCGCTTCATACAGAATGACTCATTCACACCAGCACTGTGTACATCTAAGTGCTTCGGGAGCAACTCGGGGTTCAGTATCTGGCACACTGGGATCAAACCTGCTCCATAAATGCAATTGTAAATATCATTAACTGCTGTTTCCGTTAATGAAAAAGGAATTCCTGATGTAGCTAATTAAATTAACAGCTGAATTGTACTAGTAACAATGAAACTGCTTCAAGTGAGGTTCACTAATTATAAAAATAAAAGCATCATCCTAATTTCTGATTAAACAGAGTTCTCACCTTTAACTAAATCATCTCTCTTCATGATTTATATTTCTGATTCCACCTGCAAGAAACATACAGATTGCATATATGCACAAGCATGCACACACATGCACACACACCATAAAAACCCAAAAATTAGCCAAACATGCACTCTACAAATAATGCAGAAAAATGCAAAATTACCTTTTAATATGTTTTAATTTACTGAAAGTCTGTCTGCTATTCTTGTTCACAGTCCGTCCCGAGCCAGTCGTCCCTGCCACTCACCCCTTCTTCAGACCTCCTGAGTCCCTGTGATGCCCAGGCTCTAGTGTCGGGTCAGTTCTTAGAAGGTGACTGTTTGGGCCATACTGTGCTGGCTGGGGTCAATGTCCACAGAGGTCACGGTGTCATCATGTTGGAGGAGGGACGTCAGATGGAGCTGAAAACGGTAGCAGTGGACACCTGGCATGTCCAGGAGTTTGACGACAGCGAGATCCCAGTGGAGAGCAGCGGGCAGCTCTATGAAGGCGACTCCTACGTAATCCGCTGGAAGTACAGCATCAAAACCGTTGGTCAGTGACCTTCTTGAATTGTGAATGTAACTACTACTACTACTCTTGATTCTATGGTCGCTTATTGATGGTTCATCTCTGTTATAGATGACACAGACAGCTCAGATGAGTGTGCTGTGGATCCTGTACCAAAGGAGAAGACTGCCTTCTTCCTGTGGAGAGGCCGGCACTCCAGAGTCAGTGGACAGGACACTGCTGCCTTCCTTTCCATCGGGATGAGGAACCACGAGGAGTCACAGGTAAGCTTATAGCAATCAGGTTAGCTCACCGTCTCATATATGCTTGTGAAGTTCAGTGTAAACACTACAACAAAGACTGCACGTAAAGTAAATGCAGTAAAATGGAGAAAAAGAAAGCAGAACTTCACTTAATCTAAACATTTTAATGTGCACATACACCCAAATGAATTGAGAAAAACAAAGAGCAGAAGCAAAAGTGTGTGTGTGTGTGTGTGTGTGTGTGTGGGGTGAAATAAGTAGTTAAACTATTTTCTTTTATTACAAGTATTCTTTATTACAATGCAAAGAAGCAGCATTGGTGAGGAAAATGAGCCTAAATGGCGCATTCTAATGGAAAGAAATGCATAAATAATTAAGTAGACAATAACAACAGCACCGACAACAACAAATCCCAGCGAGGGCTGCTGACACATGTTAATGTTTAATAAAATATATTAAACATTAACATGTGGCTGGTTTACAGTTGTAGTAAAAGTTGAACAGAACAGTAGCTACTGTAGTTTAAAAGTCCCTGAATATTCAAAGTGAGGGGAATGATCGACAGCCTTATAAGGTCATTTATCTTGACCCACGATATGGAACATTTAACCTTCATCTGTAAAATCTTAAATGTCTTAAAATATTATGCTGTATGACATTAAAGCCATTATTGTGAGGCTTAAATTGAGGTCCTTTCAGAGTAATGGGGGGGAAAGGTTGCAAGTAGATTCCATGAAGCTGAACACCATTTGGAACAATGTGCATGAACAAATATGATGATGTGAACAATTTTTATTAATTAGAGTGGTAAATAAACATGGTGCATGTGTATCCTTTAATATTATTACCCCCACTCTTAATTGTGTAATGCCCCATTTGCTGAGCCTTGGCATTAAATCACTGCACAAAATGGTTATTACAGGATAATGAGACAATACTGCAGCAGTGTTGCAAACACAGGACGGAGCTTCAGAAGCTTGTAGCATGCGGTGATATTTTCAGCAGGTATTTAGTTGTTTACGATCCTTTTCTGTGCTTTTGAAGGTGGTTGTGCCTCAGGGGAAAGAGCCCCCCTGTTTCCTGCAGCTTTTCAAGGGAGGTTTGGTCATTCACAGGGGAAAGCAGGAGGAAGCGTCTGCCAATGCAGGTGCAGTAAAATCAGCTTGGTTTTCAGTCCGGTTTCCCCTCTTCTTCTTTTAATGTTACAACTGTTGAAACATCAGCAGGTTGGCGTCTGTTTTGTGTGCGAGGGGAGCTCCCAGACGAGGGTTTCCTGTTAGAGGTCGAGCGCTGCTGTGCGGGTCTGAGGTCGAGAGGCTGTGTTGTCCTGCTAAATGGCCAGCAGGGGGGGCTATATCTCTGGAGCGGTTGTAAGGCTCACAGCAGCACCAGGGAAGTCAGCAAGAGGGTGGTGGAGGTCCTCACTGACATGTAAGACGCACACACACAAAAAACCAACCCTGCAGCATCTTTTTCTGTTCTAGTCTTTTCTTTTTTTAGCCTGTTAGTATTTTTATGTTTTTGTGTGTGTTGCTTCAGGTGTCCGTCAGAGCTGGGCCTCAGCAAAAGCAGCCCTGTAAAGGTGCAGGTAGTAGAGGAAGGTTCAGAGCCGGAAGACTTCTGGACAGCTCTGGGACAAATGGACAGGAAGGCCTATGACTGCATGCTGCAAGGTGCAGAATGACACCCACGGTGGTTTTTCTCTGCGTTGTAAGCCTTGAAATCATAGTAAGCAACAACATATTTGTAATAACAGATCCAGGGAAGTATAACTTCACACCTCGTCTCTTCCACCTGAGCGCCGCCTCTGGAAGCTTCCAGGCGGAGGAGCTCCAAAGTCCGATGCAGATGCCAGGACTTGTGATGGCAATGCCGTTTGTCCAGGAGAGCATGTACACTGTACCAGAACCAGGTGAAAGCAGACACACAAACAAACTAGATTCATTTTGTTTTGCTCTCATATTCAAGTCTACTTTTCAGTTCCTCACCTTTGTCCTCTTTGTAGTAAAACATCTGTGTTTCAGCTTATAAAGATGTTACATAACAAGTTAGACTTTGCTTTACATAGTAAGTTGATGAGGATTTTGAAAATTTCTTCCAAGGCTCATTTATTTGTGCTTTTCTCTACAATATCATTGCTTTCATCAGCAAAGTTGATGCATATTTAAAAAGTTTTAAAAAATTACGGTTTTGGTGAGAAAATGACTTCCCCTGCTTATCTATGGTTTACCTTTCTCTTCCTCTGTATCCTTTCTCCCCCCCGCCCCCCCAAAAAACCATCAGTGTCAAACACAATATAATTTAATTGCCCACTTTCCGTCTTTGTCTGCCTGCCAGCCTTGTTCCTGCTTGACAATCGTCTGGAGGTCTACTTGTGGCAGAGAGGTCAGCCTGAGCAAACCGAGAGCTCCTCGGCCTGGAGCCTCTGGCATCACGAGAGAAAGTGTGCCATGCAGACAGCGCTGCAATATTGCAAAGGTACGAGGGGTGGAGGGAGAGGAGGTGGCTTCATGAAGAACTGCCTGCAAGTGAAGCTACTGTAGTCGTGATGAGTTTTTTAATATATCATTTTGGTCTGTATTGCAGAAATGAACCAGAAAAGGCCGCCACATGCATATCTCATCCTTGAGGGAGCTGAACCTCTCACCTTCACTAATGTCTTCCCCCACTGGGAGAAAAGCCTCGAACCTCACACGCAGGTACAAACACATGTTGTGCAGTGAGCCCAGATGTTGTGCAGGACTGTGGTTTATAGTAATGTGGCACACAGAAAGAGCCTGGGGAGATTTAAAGCTTCATATGAAAGGTGAGATACTGAATCGTGGGTATGCAACCTGTACAAATCAGCCAACTCGGTTCAGTCTTGCTTTCAAACAAATCTTATTCTTCTGTCATCTTCAGTATTTGGCTGATTCCAGATATGAAACAGCCAAAGTGTAGAGTTAAAATTCTGCCTGATATCAGGCTGCTTTTGTGTCTTTTGCTGGGAAAGTTAATTTCCATAAATGCAAATGTTGGTCATATAAATATAATTATAATTCAACCTCTGGACCTTGTTTCAGCAATATGTACACGATCATGTATATGACAACGGTGTTATGAAAGATGTCTTTGCAGCATCTAAGATAAGTGAGCCAACCAGCAGCGACTCCTGTAAATGTGAAAACCGAGCCCTCATCCTTCTGCCGCCTCTATTATCAACCACCTGCATACAGAGTGCCAGGGGAGAGGCTGTGCAGCTGCTAACAGAGATCACAGCAGGGATAATTATGTTCAGCACAAAAGATACAGCGCTTGTATAATCACATAAGTCACACTGATATTTGGGGCTTAAACAGAGTAATTGTTGAAGTGACTTTAAAGAAAACAAACAAATTCTGCTTGTAATTCCTTCCTGGATTTTTTGGGGTGGTGATGAAGTCAAACTGGAGAAAAGATGTTTAAATATTCTAACCTGTTGCTGGTGTGATTTTTAGTTTTGTAAAATCTATATTAAGTCTTTCTACTGATATCCCAGACAACTGGTAAGAAACCTCTCTCATGCTACCAGCCACAGCAGGTGACTAAAAGCTACAATGATTTCCTTCCTTCACACTTAAAATTGACAGAGCCGATTCCTGTCAGTCATTAGTCAAGAAAGGGCACATGATGTCACAGGTCGACTGTGGCAACACAAGAATACTGTCAATTTGTCAAAAATACTCAGTGAGTAAACAAATGCTGCTGAATACATGTTTGTGTCACTCCCTGGATGTGACTCAGGGTGATGCAGGGCGAGTGAAGCTGACCTTGGTGCAGGACGCCCTGGCTCAGCTCATGAAGACCCAGTATCCTCTGGAGGAGCTGCTGCGGAGACCCCTCCCTGAAGGCGTGGACCCCCAGCGCCTGGAGGTCTACTTGTCTGACCAGGACTTCCAGGTACGCTGATGGAGTAGCAGCACCAGCGTGCAGTGCTGTCCTCTGACCAGCAGGCTCCAGCATTCACCAGATTTTCCAAATGAAAACACAGACGGCGTTCCCATGTTCAGAAGCTAATGATAAATACAGTGGAAGTTTTTACCAGAACTTTAATGTTCACATTTGTATTGGATTTAAAAATTGATTTCTACATTGCCTCCTCCATAAATAAATCACTTCAATTATGTTTCAGACCATTTTGGAAATGAAGAGAGATGAATATGCCTCCCTCCCAAGCTCGAAGCAAATTGATTTGAAGAAAAGCAAAGGGCTGTTCTGTTAGACAATGAGATAAAGTGGCGGCTGACTGATGCACCGGCAGCAGAGACTTCCTCGTCTGCCATGAAAGGAAGATGGCACAGGGGACATAAACAGCGTGTTTCTGCACAAAGGACTGCTCACAGCACAATAAAAACTACAAAAAGATCACTTTTATTTATGTCAAATTAGTATACGTGTGTGGACTTTTTATTGGACATTCTACGTAGCTACCAAATGGTTCAGAGCATTTTACCATCTGTACAAATCAGTGACAGATAAAAAAAAAAGGTTATGTGGGAGTAAAATAAGGACACGAGTAACAAACACTGGAAAAGAATAACAAAACAAAGGAGTGCTTACAAAAAAGATTCATGCTAATAAACAATGTAAACAGACAAAAAAAGGGCTAACCACCTCCTAAATATTTCCTCCTCTGATTGATATTAAAACGTATTCTCGGAGCTGCGACTTTTCCTCAGTTTTGATTCTTCTTCCCTGCTTAACTGTCACGAGAATCTTAAAATAAGAATGATGACATTGTAAGCTATGACGTGTACTTTACAATCATGTGTCATGCTGATGTGTTCATTTGTCTGGAAGCCTTGTGTGCACAACGCTTTGTGCCATGTGTATTGTAGCTGTGGCCAATGTGCTCATTGTAGCTGGGAGCGATGCCTTATTAAGGCTCCTTGGGGATTCACTATTAGCTATGCATGAAGGGACAGGTAGACATGCTCCAATAACGTCCCGCTAGCTCAAAGCAACACACTAATTCTGTTTCACCTCAATCAACGCACAAACATTCTCATACACAGCAGTACACAAAGACCTACTGTATCCCCCAATGAAATGTGGAAGCTCGATATTTCTGAGAGGAAAAATAATCAATGTAACGCATAAATGCTGATGTAAATGTGTTGGTCTACTTTTTTTCCTTTTTTGAGTAACAAAGCTAGAAATGGCTGCTACAGCTGAATTTCACAGTAATTTTTAGGTATTTTTTAAGAGGTCATCCTCACGGTTAATTGTCCATCTCTGAAATGTATAAACAAACCAAAAAATTAAACAACATGGGGGGGCAAACTATAGCTAAGCTCAGGAAAATTATGCTAATGTGTTCACATTAGCTGTGTCCAAATTC
>VOQJ01033571.1:3875-28671 GCA_015052665.1 Apistogramma diplotaenia | reverse complement strand
TTTTGTAGGGGGGGGGGGGGGGGGGGGAATCTTCAGATATTTTATTGAAACTAATGCTATTAATACTTCTGGGTTAAGCTGCAAATTCTTTATTACTTCTTTTATTTATTGATTTTAATTTATTTCTTACAGAAAAAAGACTTAAATGAGTTTTTCACAGTGTAGAAACAGAATAGACGTCCATGCACTTCAGCCATGAATGCACACAAAACCGTGCTACGACCCACATATAATGTATGTAATGAATATAAAAAATGGACACCGCCTCTATGACATCACCCATTGGTTAAAGAAGACTCATTGCGAAGCCTGAAGCTGGGTGTTTGGCTGTGGTCATCTGGTTTAGGTTTTTTCTTTCTTTCTTTCTTTCTTTCTTTCTTTCTTTCTTTCTTTCTTTCTTTCTTTCTTTCTTTCTTTCTTTCTTTCTTTCTTTCTTTCTTTCTTTCTTTCTTTCTTTCTTTCTTTATCCACAGTTAAATGCTACATTTTTAATGACTAATACAGTAGTTCAGCTGTATAGCAACATGTCACATAAGCTGGTAACACTTCAAAGACACAGAATGTAAGAAAGGTGGTGTCTTTAAGTATTACTCACTGTTTTGTTTCTAGGTTGAATGAGATGCTCCATTAGTTCTGCAGCTTCTTGCCCCTGACTCATTATCATTTTAATAAGTAGTGTAACTCAACTGTATAATATTGTCTGAATAATAGAAACTGATGAACTGCACAACAGGGAAAAGAGCATTAGTTTAACTTATTAAGTAAAATTGTTGTTTGTGTTTGGTTGCATTTGATGAGGTGTACAGAATGAGTCATGATGCATTTGTTTATAACTTCCCAGTCACAATTTATTTCAAAGCATTACTTCACTTAGTAAACTATGAATATTTTAGCATCCTACTTACTTTAATCAGCGGTGTATAATTAGACCTGATTCAATAAAAATTGCCAAGGGGAGATTGGTACAGTGGGACCTGATGTTGCATCCTTAGAAATCTGCAGTTGTTGCCACGCAGACCAACAGACTGAATATGTGCATGAAATGTCCAACACACTGTGGATACTAACAGAAACGAACACATGAAGAGCAAAATCGCCACGTTGTGACTGCTGGGGGAAAAAACGGGTCATGTCATGCTGATGGTCAGGTTCAGCTGAAAGAATGTGAGTTTGGCAGAGGCTCAACACAGCTGTGGTGTGACAGGAGCAGCCAATGGAGTTGCAGCTTTGCAGTATGCTTTGTATCTGTGAAAAGGGCCTAGCAAAACATGTTTAAATTAACATCTTCTCTTGCAAACAAAGTTTGTCTTGCCTATAACAATAACTAATTTTACAGAGTGAGCATTGTTCAGCCAAGGTGTGAATTAGGTCCAGGAAATGGGGCATGCATCATGCAGTATTGTGGCATAAATTAACACAGAACTGACATCTTACTGACCCTTTTGAGTTTGAATGTGTTTGCAGTTGTGTTACTCATGTTTTGGGAATGCACATCTATGCAAACAATGTGTGGGCTTTGGTTTAACTCAATTAAAGTAAAGCCCACACATAGTAAGGGTTAGTTTTAATGCTACATCTCATTAATTTAAGTCCTCTGAGGCGACAGTACCGTGACTCATGGTGTACACAAGTCCACGGTCTTGTGTCACAGTTCAGTGAAGATGCTCGGAACAGTTCATGTGCTGGTTTACCACATTACATATTTGTATATTTGTATTTGGCACCCCCTAGCAGAAGAGTACAGCAGTGAACGTTCATCACCATATCCAGTCTCCTCAGTATCATCACCCTCTTAACATAATGGCCTAAGTCTTTTATTCAGGTTTTTCATAAAAGCCAAAAAACTGAGCTGAACTTTGAAAACTTGATGATTTAGGCAAAAATAAAACTTTAGTTAAAAAATTGCTCGGGCCGTTATTTTAAGAGGGTGGTGATATTTAGATGACACATTTATTCTCGCGTGTCGATCTTTTTCTGCCTGTCTCACACAGTGTCATAGTCAAACACATTAGTCATTTCAGTTCCTCCAGCAGCAAAAAGCTCTCTGTCTTTGTTTCGTACTCCAGCTCTCAGATCCCCACACATCTACATTCCTTTAGCCCCCCCTTTGCCACCGCCTGACTGCTGATTAAACTCGCTGACAACAATGGTTGTTAGTTCAGACTCAGAGCTGTCATGTATCACTAAGCAGAACAGGCAGTATTTGCACTTACTCTACTTTTTAAATATATAACTTTATTAGAAATACTGAGATATTTATATACTGGTTTACATTTCTTTTATTTTTTGCAGTCCTAGGTGTAGAACACTGTCTTCCCTAAGTGAGGAAAACTTGCTTTTAGCATCATGCAGCTGTGTTTTTCTTTCTTTCTTTTATTTTTTTTTAAAGAAATATGGAGCATAATAACTGTGGCTATGACATGAACCCTCTGGCAAGTGGTTATTAAATCACATGTTATTTTGTCACACCGGAGAACATGTAAGAGAGCGCGAGGGGATCAGAAAGAAGGCAACCACCATACAGGTGGAAACACGGACACATGAGAGTACTGAGAGTACTGAGGTGGCTGATGAAGACGATGATAAAGAGATAAATGACTTGTGATCTATTTATAAAATTAGTCTAGTGTTTGATTATGTAGTCAGCAGTTGTAGTGTAGTTATAGTTGACTAAATGTGGTGACTGTGGTCACCATAGACAGTATAAAGCTATTAGCATTAGCTGAGCTAATATTGTGGGGTCTTTACAATATAAAGCGCCTCGAAGTGACAGTTGTGGCGTGGCGCGATATGAGTGAAACTGAATTGAAATAACAGATAACACAAACTTGGATGGTTTGTACCACACAACAAGCCGTATTAGTCACATAATCCATTAATAATGCTCCGAAAGGCATTGACAGAACACGCACGAGTTATGGGTTCAGTTCAGCTTTATTCATATTGTGTCAAATCACTAAAACAGTCACCTCAACAAGCTTTGAACTGTGAGGTAAAGGCCTGTCAGTCCAGATGGTTGAGTTATAAGAAAATTTACGCCTCTCAGAGTTGGAGGAGAAACTATCCACAGAGGGTTTTTTAACCAGGCTGTAAACATACTTTTTAATGCTGTAAAATTGGACATCTTAACGTGGTTTCTATGGGAGCTGATTCCCTCTTAGAGATAGCCTCAAGTGGCTTCTAGAGGAACTGCAGCTTTTGCTCTGACGGTTGCCCATTGGTGCTTAGAAAGCATAATGAATTCAGTCCAGACTACACAACACTATAGCACTGTCTGTGGCGTTTTAGGCATTGTTGCTATTGTTTCATTGTTAGATGATGTACATTTTATAACAATACATTTGTTATGTCTTCCCGACATACAGCCAAATACGTCTTTGATTAAAGGTTGGGATCGTTCTTGAGAGATTCTGTGCAGCTTTGCCCAGCAATGTCTGGCAGTTGTAAACGTAAAACCAACCATGTTCGTGCATGTGAAGGTGACATGCCCTGTGTGGCAGGTTTCCAGCAATCACATTTATTCATTTATTTTCATTTTTTGCTTATTATGCTTTTATCAACAAGGTAATAACAGTAATTAATTAATGTCCGTGGTTCAATGGGCAACACGGACAAAAACACACTTTTACCACCCGCAGTGAATGTTCCTTTGACCCCTGTATAAATAAATTGTCATTGACAGAATCGCTACTGTATGTCCTCAGCATCTTTCAGTTTGCTGCGCTTGCTGAATCTGTGAACTTTGTGTTTTTCCTTAAGATGCAAATTCCCATCTGGCCTGATTATCTCCATGACTCTGTCAGTTTTTGAGTCGTCTGGGGAAACTAGATTCTGGTGCTTTCATTTCTAGAGCAAAATAGTTTTAGCCTACCTCGACAACCTCAATGTCCGTAATTGCACACGTGCATGCATAGCTCAGCTTAATTGTACATTGTAATTTAAAGCATCTCCGCTGTCTCCACTTCAATAAGTGTGTATAAAATTATACCAGGAACATCTAGAATATTTATGTGGACCATTAAATTTAGCATTCCTCAAAAAATCGTTTAGAGCATCTATATTTCACTAATATCAGCATGAGTTTGGTGGCCGAATAATAGAAACACCACTCAGCAAGCCGTACAATACCAAAAAAATAAAGTTTTATTCACACTTCCCAGCAGACACAGGGGTCATGAAGACTTCACTAGAACAGCAGTATTCAATTTCAAGAGACTAGACGGGTATATCTAATAAAGGTGACATTGAACATGGGCAAAAACTCAAATTCTATCTAAGGATTGTAAATTCGGTCATACATTTTACTTTTTTCAGGTCAGGAGACTTTATTCTAAAGTGATCCTTTGCCACAGGAGCCAGGCTCATCTAATTATAGTCATGCTGACAGTACTAAAGTAAGAAATTGCACTCAGCAAAAGCAGAGCTGGGAATTATTCAAAATGCTGCTGCCATGGTCTTGGCAAAGACGAAAATAAGAGACTACATAACACACACAGTACTGTATCTGATTTATACTGACTTCACTGGTCAGTGAGACATTATTTGGCATAGTGTTCTGTAAAAATGTGAAAACAATTAGCTCCTTGAGAGCTTTCTGACTGCCTGTGTTTTTGCTGCACACCTGAGCTTTACTGCTGGTTGTATCACACTGAATGTAAAACTTGCAGCAATCTCTCTTTTAGACATCTGAGCACAAAGTAGCTACCTGGGGATCGTATTGTGTTTATTTATAGATGCCATTTGGGAGGTTCTGTTGGAAAGCACTTTCTTTCACAAAAGGAATGTGTCAAATATTGACATCACAAAAACCCTTATGATTAAAGTCAAGTGTCAGAAACACTTAGATGGTCAGGTGGCTTCAGTAACCTCGTCCTCTCTTTACCCCGTGTCTGATGTGGAGGCAGCGCATCCAAACATTCATGAAACTTTATGAAACCAAAAATCAGTTTTTATCTTTCCAGCCTGTTTTTACTGTTTGTTCCATAAATTTCGTAAAAAAAAATTAATGAATTAAATTAATAAATTTGAAAAAGAAATCCTGATTTTAAGTCTTTTTAAGTTCATTTTTCCAGATGAACCTTAGGGATGGTGATCCGATGGCAACTATATCCAGTAGGTGCCTGATAAATAAAAGGAATTATTTTAGATAATCATTTTATTCCATCTAAATAACTACACTGAATGTTGTAGCCAAGGTGGCTCTCAAATGCAAATATGACATCTATAAAACACACTTGCACAGTTTGATAAGGTACCAGTTGCATTTTAAGGAGCAGATTTTTGGTCATTTTGTGCGATCAGAGTGGTTCGGTGACACAATTAACTGAAGGCAGGAGTGAAAAAATAATCTCTTTTCAAAGGATATAGATAGTGGGTTTCCATGGCTACAGCCCAGTTGCGGAGCAAGGCGTTCTGCTTGCATTTATAAAAATGGAGAGACTTGAATTTTGTGATAAATAACCCTTTATCTTCTTTTCAAATTAGCTGATCTTTGACTGCGTCTGAGTTTTTCCCTCATCGTTCTGTATTTCACTTATTAAATGTTTTCACTTTCTGTCGCGTCTTGCTTAAGGCTGGTCATGATTTCTTCTATTTCCAGATGGCAAATGCTGTCACAGCAAAGTGTTTTAGATGTGGAGACACTGAAATAGACACAAAGATTCAAGCTGTCGCGAAAGGAATTTTGCATTCTTTAGGACACATTCAAAAAGATGTGTGGTGAGAAGATGGAAGGAGTTCTCTCATGAATGAAGCTCAAGAATGGGAGAGAAAGAGAAAGAGAGGAGGAAGACAGATGGAGGAAAGTTAGGAGCATCAGGAAGTACAGAGGATTAGTAAGGAGGAGAGGGTGGTAGTGGACTTTATAACTTTTTTGTTTGACACAATCCTGGAGAGTGAGAGGATGCCTGAGGAATGGTGAAGATGTGTACTGGTACCAGTAGTCAAGATCAAGGGTGATGTGCAGAGCTTTACATCAGGAATCTGCACTCAGCCCCTTTTTGGTTGCGGCAGTGATGGACAAGTTGACAGATGAGGCCAGGCAGAAATTTCTCTAGACCATGATGCTCTGAGATGGCATTGTGATCTCTAGTGTGAGTAGAGAACAGGTGGACAGGTGGGGTTATACACTGGAGAGACGAGGAACCAAAGTCAGTACAAGCAAGAGAGAATACGTGTGAATGAGAGGGAGACGGGTGTAAAAGTGAAGGTGCAAGGAGCAGAGGTAGTGAAGGTAGATGAGTTTAAATACCTGGGGTCAACTGTCTAAAGGAAAGGACAGTGCACAAGAGGTGTGAATCAGAGAGTGCAAGCAGGGTGGAGTGGGATGGACAAGATTAGGAATGAATATGCTCAGATTGAGCAGGTCTGGACATGTGCAGTGGAGGGATAGTGGATATATTGGGTAAAGGATGTTGAAGACGGAGCTGCCAGGCAGGAGGAAAAGAGGAAGACCACAGAGAGGTTTCATGGAAGCGGTGAAAGAGGACATGCATGGCTTAGGTGACAGAAGAGGATGCAAGGGATAGGGTGAGATGGATGCAGATAATCTACTGTGGTGGCCCCTAAAGTGAACGGGGGGAGGAGGAGGAAATCCAGAAAGATATTCAGCTCAAATGTATTTTTTTGGAGCACACACATCATTCTTTATTAGTGAGCAGGCAAACATTCATACTGACAGTGAATGTGATGTTGGGTCATAATTTCAGGAGTCCCTATGCTCCGTTTGGCTGAAGACCCAAACTCAATTTAGACAGGAAGAAAGAAGCAGGAAGTAGAGAGAGACAAAGAGCAGGCGCATCATCTTATGACCTGAAAATCCTAACTCTGCCCACTTGCCTCACAATATCATGTGAGCCGAGAACGTACCTGACTCTCACTGAGGCCTCCAGCATACTGAGAGTAAATTATCAGGCCTCAGCTCTGTCATACTAATCTAAAGCATGCAAAGTTCATTAATACACTAGGTGTGACTATTGTTAATAAATTATATAACCATAATAGCAGTAAATGCCCATATCAGAATGATAAAAAAAATCCCAACAGTAATCACAGTAACAGTAAAGCAAAAGCATTTGTTGTATCAGCCTGAAACTGATGGAATTTCTTCAGTCAAACGAAATATGTGGAGCAGTTTATATGTGGCAGCATAATTGTGTTTGGGAGCCTGTTTCTATCTGCATACATGGAAATCCAGGGGCCAGGGAGCAGCACAACTCAGCACGCAGCAGGATAATCCACGTCCGAGCCTTGATTAAGAAGGAGCTGGTTTGGTTTGGTTGCAAAGCAGCTTGCAGATGCACAATTAAGTAAATGGATGATGAATTTCATGCATCGGGTTTGTCTAAAATTGTCAGCTGAAACATAAATATACTAAAGAAATGTATTTTGAAAAGCAGTGAAGCATTGCTGCTGCCAACAAAATGGGGATACAAGCGCTGAGGGACGGGGGTCATAGAGAAAGACAAAGGTTAGGGAATGGTCTATGACCGCGAGAGGCGGGGGGAGGTATATTAGGCACCTGTAATAAACAAAATGGCTGCTTTTTTATTGTTTCTGACTCGTGCCATTTGCTGCTGTGATTGAAACAGAAACACAGAGTGGGGTTGATGGAGGGGAACAGTGAAAAACAATGACAAATGAGACATCCAGCAAGGGTGAGAGGGAAAAAACTGAGGGAAAATGATTTGAACCTTTTGGACTTCAATCACATGAACTGATAATGACAGCTGCCTCCACTGCGAGGATGGAAACCGTGATGAAGATGAACATGGTGTGTGGTAAAGAATGCATCACACTGGGCGATATGCACCTATAATGACAGCATCAATCTTTCATTGTCATAAACACAGTCAAACTGCAGATATAATTGCAGCAGATAGAGATGAATGGCCGGGCTGGGAAATAATAAGAAACTAATGGGAAAAGATGAGGAGACCGAGTAAAAAGTGTGTGGTTGGAGAGCCTATTAGGAGAAGATGATTGGGAAAGGTAATTGAAAATGGTTGGCGCAAGATAACAGCTGCTATTAACACGTGTTTTTGCTTCAGGAAATTTTCTGATTCCTCATTTTAACCTGGGATGATGAGAGGGAACGAGACAGTGGATGGGAAGAAAACACAAAGATTGATTGACCAAGAACAGGATATACAGATAGGCTAATGACAGGCTGGCAACAACAGTTCTGGTGACAGCAGCGGGAAAGGCAAGTAATTAAAAATGGCAATTAAACCTGGAAGGGGACTCAACCAGATGAAGTAGAATACAAGCCGGCTAACGCAGCAGACTGTTTTGTTTGTCACCGTGCAGCACCAGACAGTTATGAATCGGATCGACAGGCGAAGTGATGTTGTAGCATTTTTAAGCATATTAAGGTTGTTAAGTCATTTCTTTAGCTAATAAGACATTATATTGTGCACATGATTTCATCTATATAGCATCACTGTCAGTGGCGGGCATTGGCGCTTAGTATTAAGAGTTAGTAGTTCAGTTTTTACATGCTCAGCGAATACTGTATGACATGGGATGATGATATTTGTGCATCCTCATATACCACATTTCTAACCTGGTATTTCTCATTAATGCACTGGGCCACAACATACTGCTGAAACAGCGTCGCTCCCAGTCTCTATGACTCTGCGGGAGGAATAAATACTTATATTTCTTGCTAAATATATCTCCTCATTGGGTGTTTGGATCCGGGTGGCGGAGAGCACCGTCTGACACATCAGCCTGAGCTCTGCTGGCGTGCTGCAGCATACGATTCACATCATTTTCAATCTCGTCAAACCGCTCGGCGAGTCTCGTGCCTTATGGATAGATGCGTCTTCATCCTGGGAGAGCCCTTCCTATCAGGACAGAAATCTTTCATCATGGGGTACAGGTGATTAATCAGAACAACCTGTATTGATCTGATATGATCAATCTCTATAAAGGGACTTGAACAGTGCCATCAAAATGCCCCCAACAGCGTAACAGAGCCACCAGAGAGGGAATAAAGCTGGGGATACTCAACATTCCCTCACGGAAAATACAAAATTGATATTATTTTAGTCCGAAGGCTAACACTTTCTGATTTTCCTGTGGCCCATTTATTCTCTCTGAAGACACAAACCTCTAAAACTTGCATCAGAGCTCTGTAGTTTATAGCCAAAGTCTTTCAAACAGGATTAAATAATGAATTTTTGTGGCTAGCTGCTGTGGATGCACACCGAGTTGGTGTTGATGAAAAGTTTGATGAGCCTGAAGTTTTAAAACGTGATCATTTAAATTTTATTGACCAAGTACCTGCAAAGAAATGAAGGACATTCTGCTCCTTTATACCCAGTTGTACCTTCAGGGTGAATTAACAGTTGTTAGCTGTGTGGAGTTTTCACTGCTTCCTCCAACAGTCCAGAGACATGCATGTTAGATTAAGTGGTTATTCTAAATGGGCCATAAATGTACTTACAGTCTGAAGCACTTTGGGTAGTGAGTAAGATGAGAGGCATGCAGTGCAAGTATTTGATTATATTCCAGAAGTTTGTGCTTCACTTGTGGGGCGTAAAATTCTAGTTTTTTATTAGTCTGTTGCTTAGCGCTCTTAGCTGATATGTGTCTGTGCGTTGCAGTTGTACAGTACAACAAAGCTTGCTAGTGTTTGTTGATAACTCTACAATCTATAAACGGTAACTTATGGGTCAAAAAACCCCAACATGGCCCTGACCAAAGAGTCCAAAACGAATGGGTCACATCACAGTGGCTATTGCTGTCCTCATTATGTCAAGTTTGTTTGCCCACAGAAGTTTAACTCAGTTCTGCTGGAACTGAGTTCAACAGTAGTAAAGAATTACTGCCTTTATTGCAGGCTGCCTTAAGCTGCGATGGTCTGTGGATGAGTTTCCAGCCCTCAGGCTGTATTTTGTCTGTGTGTGATGTAGAACATACAGAACTGTGCATCGGTTTGAGTCTTTCTTTATACCTCACCTCCAAGGAGCCAGACTTTCTTAGTTTTTTTAAGTAATAAAAGCCTGTCTTAGAGTCTTTCAAAGTCTTTTTTTTTGGATGCAGGCACTCATTTTCACAAGTTTTCAGTCCTGTCCATGTACATGACCATTGTCAGAGGAATATCTTTTTTTTTGTTTGTTTGGTAAGTCATTCAACACTGACCTCTGAATTATTGTGAAAAAACGGCTCCTAACTCAAATGATGAACCAATGCTGTATCTAAACATAGCAGACAATTAACAATTAAGTTACCAAGAACCAATTTTAAATCGTATATTTGGGCACATTGTTGTAACTAGTAGTTTGTTGCAAAAACATAATTTGTTCTAATTTCTTTAGCTGAATTGATTCTGTGAACATGCCAACAATGGCACAGTTTGACAGGTATAAAATTGTGTTTCTTGCACAAATACGGTGCGTCCTGAAGAGCTGTTAGCTAAAACCTTGGTATATGTCGTTATGGTGCGGAGTGTGTCCCTAAAAGATTTGAGAAATTAGACAAGTCTACAGCTATCTGTAAAACTGGGCAGAGGCTCCGTCATGGATCCGGCTTGCATTTCCGCCAGTGGTGTTTGGGATCTTGTTAAAATTGATGTCATTATGAATGCAGAAAATTAGCATCAGATTTAGATTCACCATACAGGACCATCTGGAAAGCATCTGTTAGGCAGTGGCTTCATTTTTCAGCATGACAATGATCCCAAACACCCTGCCGGTGCAGCAGAAGCATACCTGGGCATAGAAACAAACAGGGAACTAACTGTCAGTCATGGATCTCGTGGACCTCAGCATTACTGAACCGGTGTGGGATCATCCTGGAGAACCTTTCCTGACGACCGCTTAAGGAAACGAGAGGAAAGTTGCCTAAGAGAGTTCAGGCTGTGATGAAGAGTAAAGGTGGTCGATATGGGCTCAGAATTAACTGTCAGGCTTATTACAATTATACAAACCGTTTTTGCCTTGTATGCTGTGTTTCCATGTATGTTTGCACATGTTCCAATAAATTGCTGACTTTTGCACAGTATTGCAGTCTGCATTAATGCACATATTCAGTGTTAATTCTAATAATTATGCTAATGTCCACTGTTCTTAAGTAGTCCAGTGAACCAGCCGCAGGACTTACAGAACTGTCTCCCACTTATATCTACTGTGGAGCACACATGCTAAGTTTGATTAACAAATCCCTAAAATCTGTTTGCATATATTTGTTTTTGAGTTAACCAATGCTTTGTTCAATCACTGGAAAACCTCACCTGTAAAATGAATGAGTCGAGGCTGACTAGACCGAGGGTATCATAGACCAGCGGGCTCGACAGGAGGCAGGATAAGAGAAAAAAAAAAAAAACCCTGAAATTTTCTGACACCTGTTCACAGCCTTTGCTACAGAAAGGAGGGTGACTGGAGGAATCGGGTGATAATTGCTAGCTGTAAAACTGAGATGGCATCAGACTCGCAGGAATCTGACAGGACAATAGCTGTGCCTAAAGCAGAAAATAGAGAGAACAAAGGTGAGGGGACGTGGGAGAGGTGATTGACAGTTGAAAGTGGTGCGCTCCTATTATAGCTGGACTGAAATCAATGCAACAGAAGCGTTAGCATTCAGAAAGCACGGCAGTGTACAAAAACTGGACAGCATACAAATCACAGAAGTCAAGTTCACATCCTGAAAGCTGCTCCCCAGGTGGATAAATGTATTAACGCACAGACAGGTGGCGTGCCTGTGCACATAGAAAACATTTGAGCTGCAGTGTATGTAGGACTCAGTATTTTATAGATTAACTGTGTTGTCTTGCATGGCAATAAGCTGAGGAGAGATGTGCGTTTGTTTAGTGGAAACTGGATGCAGAGAATCATTTAACAGGCGATTTCATTGACAGCTGTGTGGACTCTAAAGGACAGTATGGATAACTGTGGGAAATACAGTGGAAAATCCTGACAGCTGTTTCTCTAACAGCTGCCACAGTGAAGCTCTGCCTGCATTTCTCTCCCTCCAAAATGAGTAATGGATACAATAAAGCATCCTTTTAGTTGCATTGTGAGAATTTCTTATTAAAGCCAAAGGGACAGAGGCAAACTTCACGCTCAAATTAATTGTTTCCCTTGGCTTTCACTGACAAATGGAAGGAATTCTAACAAGACTTTATAGGGAACCTGGAAAATGAATTGTGGGGGAAAAAAACCAACCAGGTGTACCGTACTGTAAATGTGCACCTTGTCAGGATGTTGCAACCTCTGCTGGTCTCATAAATTCGCATGTGTGGGTTGCTTATTAATGCAGGAGGCATGGTTTATACAGCAAATATAGAAATGCAACTCAAAAAGAAAGAAATTATGTTATCTGGAATCAAAGTCTGTCCTAGTTCTCTCGCACTGATTAGTTGGGTCAAGGTTGGGGACTCTGTGGTTTGTGTTGCTGTAACAACTCTGCATCACTTGCTGGCTGCCATGGCAATGCATCAAAAATAGAGTAGTGGAAAATGATCGCTGGTTGCTCGGTGGGTGTGTTGGCAGGTTGACGGCAGAAACGAGAAGCAGACACACATCACATCACATAATTACTTCAGTCAGACTGCTCATAACCTCAAATGATTCATTTATTACAGCAGACGTAGTTAGATATTGGTGCCTAGGCTCCGAGTTCATCCCTCCTTGCACATGTGTTGCACATAAAATTGGGGCGAGATGAGTAAACGTCCCCCTCCGAAGCCCACAAATGGATGCTGGGGCAGTGGAGGGCTTGAAACAGCAGGCACAGATGCAGGGCGGCGGCGGCACGGCAGCTTAAATAGACGGCCACATTGGGAGGTTGTGTTCGGTATGTGATGTGACTGGAGTGAGGCAGGTTAAGTGTGCTGCCTGCGTAAAGTAGCTCGTAAGCTTCGCTCCATTTATCACATCCTTGTAATTAAAGGTGGCCAAGAGGAGAACATTCCACTACACAACTACATGTTGGGATATTTAATAAGGATTTGTAGCCTTTCATTTAGCAAATTATGTCTCTCCTTATTTACTAATGGGCTGCTCTAAGGTTTCGCTGTGATAGAATTCAAGGGAGGGGCTCCATTCATCACTTGTTCTCATTACAGATTAATCTGCTGATTATTTCTTTTAATCCACTGAAGGCAAAAGCATATGAAGTGGTAGAAAGTGTTCTGGACAGTGAACACAACAACACAATTGTAGCTGTTATTGTTATTGTTGTTGTTGTTGTTGTTTACAGCAAGAGGCAGCTTGAGAGTTTAAAAGCTTAACCGAAATCGTGATTATTCAGTTGCTAATCCTTTTGAAGAGTCGGTGACATTAGGCCGTTTAACTCGCGTTTCCTCATGCAGTCGCCTTCTTACAGGATGAATAAACATCGCACTCCTAAAAATATTTTTGTTTAACTTCAGCAAGAAATGCTTTCTGTTGTGTTTCCCCCCCCCCCGATTTTCCATAAGTGAAATGTGTCCAAACACCCTACTGAGTGTAAACCTTAATGAGCAGGACTTAATTAGCCCGAAGTCTCCGTATTCTCTCTGAGTCACATAAACTGAAATATCGCTGTGATGCAAAATTGTGCAACCTGACAACATTTCATATTGAGTTTAGTAAATGCGCCACAGATGTGTGATCATCCAGTACAGCAGCGATAAACACAGGAGACGGCAGATATGGCAGGAGTTTGTTTATGTGAGAGGTCTGTTTCTCTGTTTAGTATTCTGCCCCTGCTCCTTCAATCTGTACGCTGTCAGTCTGCTTCAGCATTTCCAATTCAGCATAGTGACATTTAGAAATTTATTCACTTCCAATCAACAGACTCACGAGCAGGGGGACACCGAGAGTTCTGTTGTTGTTGTTTATTTGCACCCGTGTTTGCTCTTTCCATTGTAATTGAAAGTCTGAAAGACAAATTAAGAAAGAAGGACGGAGATCAAAATAAGAATGAGATAAAAGTGGAATTAGAAACAGTGAGATGGCTTGAAGCGAGGGGCAAAGAGTCATTAAAGATGGCAATATGGTGAATGAGGCTAATGGCATTCTGTCTTTTATCTCTTTTTCTGTTTCTCCAGGTCGTCCAACGAGCAGGAGGCCAAACTTCCTGCTGGACACGGCAGCTAAATGACACACAAACACTCACACAGACATTTGATCATGGAATAACCACTTTCCTAAATTTACTGGAACCGATGGTTTGCATTTTAAAGATGAAGAGACACTTACAGATATAAAGCATAAGTGTGTGTGTGGACAGGTAAGCGAAGCAGGTGTTTTTTAGGGCATCAGAAGCCGGCATAAAGTGGGCGCTGCAGGGGTCCTAACCTTAGATTACAGTTTAGTAGGTTAGAGCTAAGGAGCAGCCACCTTAAGCTCACCAGCCGCATGAAACTCACGCTTCCAGCCAACACACACACTGGCACAGCTGTAGAATACAATTAAATTAGTGCATTTGGCAGACGGTGTGCAAACCTAGCTTTGCACCATACACATATTAAATCACAGACATAAAGATGTGCGCACACACACACAGTCTGGGCTAGAGGACAGATGCTACGCCCTCCCCTCCTCCCATCATCCTCTCAAAGCCAGCTGGAGAGAAGATGAGATTTGGGGCTGATTGGTTTTGTCTATTTTTTCCATCTCACCCTGTGGACCTCACTCCGACCGGCACTTCTGCCTTTACACGGTGACGCCTCATCCGTGGATAAATAGTCCTCATAAAGGTCTGACACCAGTTTGAAATGAACAGTGAAAGGACTTCATGACTGGTGGACTTTTTCTTTCAGTGAGGTGATGCTGTACTCGTTTACACCGTGTGATGGAATCTTCTGCTAGTATCTTAAAGTTTTTGGGTTTTTTTAAATTCTTTTTTCTTCATTATTACCCACAAAGAACAGAAACTTTCTATAATAACTTTTAAAACTTCGTATTTGAGGAGACCATAAGGAGAAGGAGGAGCGTTTTAATCTCTACATAGTTGCTCTTCACCAAGTAGCTCAGTGGCAGACTCAGACAATGGACTGAAAAGGGTGAAAGAGAAGCGAGACCTTAAAGGGGGTGACACTGGGTGAGGTTGATAGAAAGACAAAAGAACGAAGGAGAAAAGGGAGAAAAAAGTTTAGTGTTTTTTTTGTTGTTGTTATTGTCAAGGGTGGCTAGAGCAGTGATGGAACACCCTTCAGGGCAGACCACCTCCCTTCTGCTGCTCCTCCTTCCTCCTTCCCTCTCTCTCTCCGCTGCTCTCTACTAGCCTACTGGCTGTCTTTGGCTACGTCGCTTCAGTGCAAACAGGGAGGAAGAGGAAGAGGGAAAGCACAGCGCTGCAGCCGAGCTCAACATTCACACAGATGGCAGAGAAAACGAGAAAGACTTGCCGCATCCAGCCTTTGGATTTCACTGAAGATGGATACTGCAGTTAGTCAAATAAAAAGCGGTAGGGAAAAGTGAGCGGGCAGGCAGAGGAAGCCGTGAAAGGGAAAGTTATAAAGTTAAAAAAAAAAGAGGAGAGAGCGGAGAGAAGATATAAAGGTGCAAAAAGCTGAGATTTTACTTGAAGCTGAATGAGAGATCCCCTCACATTGAAAACAAAGGACCTCTGGAACAGTCGGGCTACAGCTGTGTGTGATTCAGCTGCGACTGCTGTGCATGTGCATGTGTGTGTGTGTGTGTGTTGAGATGTTTCAGTGTGTGAGACGAGAGCATAGCGGTGGAGCAGTGAGAGAGAGAATCCAGCGGGAGACACAAAGAAAGCGTAGGAGCACCGGCGAGCGAGCAGCTTGACTGTGAGACAAATTGACTCTGACACACTGTCCTTCGTGTTTGTGTGTGTGTGTGTGTGCGTGTGTGTGTGTGTGTGCGTGTGTGTGTGTGTGTGTGTGTCTCTGCTCGACTGAAATAGGAGGCGATTGTGTGGTCCAGTCGGGGGCTGGTCCCAGTCACGGTGACCAGACCGTAGGGGTCGTTTAGTGGAGCCACGAGAGGAAGAGGAGGAGGTAGTGGTAGGCTGGGGACAGTGGCAGGCCCAGGGGTGGGGACATGGCCGTGGGGGGGCCGCATCCCGTCCTCCACTCTGCACCGGGACAGGCGCTGGGGCTGGGGGTCCTGGAGCGGGGGTGCATCCAGGGGAGCTCCGAGACTCTCCGAGCTCAGGCCCTGGTTGAGCGGAGGGGTGGTCACAGGTGGCGGTAGTAGCGGAGGGGGAGGTGGAGCGGAGAAAGGAGGCAGGGTGAGATGTTCCCGCAGAATCTGGGTTCTCCTCGGCTCCCTGGTTCTCATCTTTCTCACTTCGCTCTTTTTGTCCGTGTCCCTTCGCGGGGGCGTCGGTTTCAACTACCTGGAACCACCTGGGTGGGAGGAGTCGAGGCGGGTGAAGCTAGTGCCCAGCTACATGGGTGTTCACCACCTGTCACCGCCCGATGCCCCACAGCAGAAGACGTGTGCCTGCCCTCGCTGTGTCGGGGATCCCGGAGTCTCCGACTGGTTCGATGAAAACTACGACCCGGACATCTCTCCTGTGTGGACCAGGGACAACATGCAGTTGCCCTCTGATGTCTACTACTGGTGGGTGGTAAGTAACAATATGGCTTAACTTCATTCTCTCTGTCTATGCTACACTGTCCAATAAAGGCAAAAAAGCCTGACAATAAATAAATAAATAAATCTTTAAGGAAAAAAACCTTCCAGGTTTCAGCTCTGATCAGTTCAAAAGTAAACTAGTATAACACACTATATCTTAAAGCCTGGAAACAAATAATTGCTTCCACAGCAACCATGTCTTTGTAACTCTGTACTAGTGTAAGGTTGTTTAATGCCTGAGTCGGTGGTTCCTTTCCTTGTTTGAATAAACATAAGGGCCTAAATATGCTGTGAGGTTATTAGCTCAGCCTCTTTGGTTATATTCTTATTGGTCTTAATCTGTAAATATTAAGCTATATCCGGCAGCGTGTCAGCTTAGCACAAAGACTGGAGGACTGGGAGCCTGCAGACAGCATGCCTGCATTTTCAAAGTAAGCAGAATCTTCTTAGGACTTCCTCTAAAGCTCGCTGATTAACAGGTGTTATCGCGTTAGTTTGTTTGCCCCCTGCTAAGTGACAGCTCATAATCCCTCGTAAATCCATTATAGAATAAACATGCAAGACACAAGATGGTAATTAGTGAACTTCCAGTTGAACTTTTGAACTCTGATCAAAGCCTGGGTAGACGATTCCAGTGCTTCCTGGTGCTGTGTTAAACTAAGCTAAACGAATCGACTGTTGGATCATAATTAACATACAAACAGAATCATTTGTCCATGCGTGTTTGATACAGTGTTATGTTAACATTGGCGGGGTTTCTAAGTCAACCCTCCCACTGGTACTAAGCACCGGAACAAATGCTGCTGCTGTTAAGTTAATGTGTCTTATTAGCCTGCTGCTCTTCTTTTCACGCATACACAAATACTTTGAATTAACTTTTTTTTAAAATATAGTTATAAAGAACCTGACAAATGCTATGAAGTATGTCCACTCTTCAGCTGCTATCGATCTATGTGTGCCATTAAAATGCCTCCTTTCCAAGGTTATAGCCATTTTTCCTGGCAGTTTCCCTCAGTGTCATACAGTCTTTATAAGTGTATCTAATTGAGTTGATCTAATTAAGTTGTTTTATGTCTAAAAGGGTTTTATTTGATCATCAGTATATTTAAATATGAGTAGTTAATCATTTAAAGCCACAACATAAATTCACTTTCATAGTTATTTGTGGAGAAATGTAACAATGTTTCCACACAAGCAGAAGGAGTTACATTCTAGTTAAAATGACTGCGCCACATTTTTTTTTAGTTATTTGTTTTGAAAACTCATAGTTTGCATATTTCACAGTAAATCTGCAGACTGTGTTTGTCTGATTTAATGTTCCTTCATTAAGTAGAACACAATGATAAGATCGTATATTATACTGCAGTGTATTTATCATTCTCCTGTGAACCACGATACACAAAAATAACTTGGTGACACTGTCTGGAGCACTATCAAACACTTTCTATTTGTGTGTATAGAAAGCGTGGGGAGCCGCAAGTTACACGGAACACATATGTTTATAGGACACTAACATAGGGGGAGTAATACATAATAATCCTATCCTTCTCATCCTGCCTCATCTCTGAGCCAACCAATCCCTTCTTACAAGTCCTACATGCTCCTCGTGAGTCCCTGCCAGTCGTGTGTCATGGTGTTTGTGGAAAAGTGGAACAAATAAACAAGGTTGGGCTCTGGGTTTTCCTCAAACTGCTTCAAAGTAATGTGTAGAGAATCAGAATGAGTCTGCCTTCCCGCCAAGTGCAGGACACAGACAGGAAGCACTTAAAGGATCATTATGTTAATGTCTCCTTTTAGTTTTGTCTCTTTCTTTGTTTCTATTTCTGCGTATGTGCAGTCTGTGCATGTGCACTTAAACGTATGTACAGATGTGTTTGTGTGCATTTCCAGTAAGTGTCATCCAGTGTAGTGTCCTTCAGTGGCTGGGTTAGACTCTTATTTCAAAGCCGAATCCTCAGCTAAGCTCTGAAATGGTAGAAAACTGCAAACACAGGCCAACAGCTGCCAAGTCATTAGGTCGTACTGCAACAGGGTGGTGATGAACTGGGAGGGAATGAAAGAAGGAGAAATAAATGAGAGCAAGAAAAGACATTTAGAGGAGGAGTGGGTAGGAGAGGAATGGGCAGATCCAAAATAGAATAGAGCACTGACAGGGATAACACACTTATTAATAAATGGGAGGGTTTAAAAAGAGGATGGTTTACAGATTTGCAATTAAAGTAGAGAAATAAAAGGGAGGAATATAGAACAAATTAAAATAAAATGAGCTACATAGGAAAAGGGGTTGGTTCCTGAAAGCATCTTAAGGGTACATAATCATAAAAACCATCTAATGACGCCTGAAAGCTGTTGGAAATAGAATAAACTGCTTTTATTTGTCATTATACAGAATGTACAATGAGACTGGAGATTGCACGCTGCAGATTTTACTCCTGTTTTTATCGCTTTTATTGCTTTTAATTTTACGAGCATTTGTCGTAAACTGTGTCTTTGAACTTGAAACTGTAACCAAATCAAACATAAATTAAGCGAGCATGAATTAATATGCCAGTTTTCTCTGTTTTCATGCACATGTTCCACTCCACTCAAGAACTTACATCCCCGTCAACTGGCCTGGCAGATACAGCAGTCATATTCACATCTATAGATTAAGCAAATAATCTCCATAGTACATATTACATTCATTGATCAATAGCTGTAAACTGCTGTAAATAATTATTTATAGCAAATAACTAAAGATCCAGAAATGCAGTCATCTGCCTCAGCAGCAGCAGCTTTTAACTGACTTCCAATAATTAACACTGGATGAGATGAAATGCTAATAGAAAAAACTCATACCCTACTTATTATCTTTATTGACATCCATCCATCCATCCATCCATCCATCCATCCATCCATCCATCCATCCATCCATCCATCCATCCATCCATCCATCCATCCTCCTCTTTCGCTTATCCCTTTTCCCAAATTACTGCAACAAAGTAACTTCCTGTTTACCTGTTGTCTTGATAAATTTAGTATAGCAAAACACTGTCACAGCACTCCAAATGAAGCTGAACAATTCCCCCAGAATTATCATAATGGATGTAAATAATCACACTGAAATTCTTTCGGCCGCTCCTGCAGAGAGAAAAAAAAACTTGATTAAAACTTAATTAGAATATTATTTCTGTTTGAAAAGAGAAGCGCAGCATATCACAGTTGTGAGTTGTTGCACTGCTGGAATTAGTTATGTGGAGATGCACATCATACACAATTTGCAAAGAGAATTACAATCACAGGCTTTTACCCCAAAGCCTTTAATTGAGTCATGCTGGCGATTTGAGTTGTGGCTTTTTCACAGGAATTTACTTCAGACGTGAAAGACCGGCCCTCTAGTATAGCAATGACAGAATATTTATTCTGTGGCATTGCAGTCAGCAGATCTCCACGCTCTAATCAATACATCCATTTTAACTTAACCGGAGTTAATGGATGGCTAGGCGGAGAATGGAGAGAGGAATGGACCTCAAGAGTAATAATGGCTTGCTGTCTGCTGTCTGTACTGCTGTTTATATTGTGTCTAAGCAGTATTAATCTTTGAGCTCTGTGTTGTCAAAGTGAGGACGGTCTTTGCGTTTGGGAATCAGAAGACAGAATCAAAGATTATATAAGAGTTTTAAGAGACAGACGTCAGCGATTCACAGCCAGAATTGTCCGTGTAGCCGCTGCTTCTTCAATTACTTCTTTTTATTTCTTCTGAGAGAAATTCTTCAATCCGGAGTGATTTGTTATGGGGAGACCACGCACCCGAAGTAAACAGTAAAAAAAATTCAGCTGCTTTTTTTTTGTAGTGTTCAACTTTCTTTTATTCCCAAATCAAATCAAGCAACACCGTTAAAAAAACAAAAAAAGAAAACTAAAGATTAATACGCGTTCATTATCGGAGCTCTGCAATCAAAACCTAACGTGCAAATGTGCGCTCGTGCCTCAGGTGCACAATTCAAAGCATGCAGAAACATTTTAAACATTTCAGTCTGCTGTTGAAGGCACAACTGATGTTTGAAGCTTTCAGAATATTTCAACAGTTAAGAATACAAGTTATTTTTTATTATGCTTCTGCCTTCTACAGATGGCTGATGTGAGACTGTAGGATTTATATACAAACCTTGTAACCCTCCGTATATGCAAGGATGTACAATTATGTGAGTTAATAATTATCAATATTCTTGACATTTAGCTTCAGATGATGGAGTGTTAACCTCGACAGTGTTGCACACTAAATGTTTTTTATTTTTAAAGTATAATTTATAAAAATACAAAGGTGTGTGTATATATATATATATATATATCCCCCGCTATAAAGGAGTTAATTTTGAATATGTAGTGTGGCTCCTGGAGACGGCAGTTAAAGATTATTTTAGGGGAAAAAGAAGATTTATAGCTCGTTGAATGCAGATGCCAGGAAACTTCGGCAGTCGGAAGACCGCTGACATGAAGGCAGCTCGACAGCATTTGGCATGGCTGCCAGAAAACATACACCAAAAATTAGTAGCTCCTGATCAACAGCGGTAGCAGATGCCAAGCCGGCTCTGGCACGATGCAGGCAGTCAGCGACTGAGGAAGGTAATGGATGGAGGGACCAAGAATGATAGGGAAAATAGAGAGAAAGACACTGAGGCAGAGAGGTAACAGCCAGAGAGAAAAAGTCAGAGGGAGTGAAAGAAAGATTAGTGGACTCCGATCAGGGCTTATGATCTGCCTCGTGCACAGGCAAACCAGAGAGATGAAGATAGACAAGAGGAGGAATTGCAACAAAGAGGGAGAAAGGGAAATTAAAGAGGAGGAATTAGGCGAGAGGGCAAAAAGGCTGTTGGAGAGGATGCATGAATGAAAATCTTAAAGGCTGAGATCTGTGTTGGGAGAAGCGAATTAAGGACACTGGTGGGTGCAAAGGAAGGGGTGACAAAGGAGTGTGAAAATGCAGATTGCTGTGTGTGGGAGAGAGGGAGAAAAGATGGTTATGGATAGGAGGAGCCATGCTTTGGCTGCCAATATCCTGATGAAACTTTTGTGTAACTGCATTTTTTGTTTCGGGGGTGGGTGGGGGTTAAAAAATCTTTATTTGTGCATGTGCTCGCTTTATCTTTACACACATGAATGCACAATTGCCCGTGTGGTTTGGCAGATGCTCAAATGAGCCAGGATTTATTTTTTGTCTTTTAATTGGACATCTTCTGTCTGTCAGCTTGTATGCATCATCATACCACAAAAATGAAAAACACTCTCACTGACATGAATAAAGTAAATAGATATATTTTTCTAACTGTACACAAGTGGCTTCATTATATTTCATGCCCTTTAAGAATTTAAAGTGAATGGTGCCTCCCCGAGAAAGCTTTGATGTTAAAGGATAAGTTCAAAAGCTGGCATTTCACGAGTTAAATATAGCAGCTTTCAAATTGAAGGCTGCATCCAAGCTAGAAACACTGGGAGGCTATAATTAGGCACAGCAATGCTTTGAGCTAAATGCTAATGTCATAATGCTAACATGCTGGAAATGATGAACATTTTAGAATTACCGTTAAACCAAAGTACAACCGAGGTTGATGGAAATCAAGTCAGTGCTGCTGGTAAACAAGTAAAGCATAAAGTGAAATTTAGCAAATACTGTGATTTATAACATCTACAGCTGGATTAATAACAATTAGAGAACACTTTGAGCATTCAAAAATTTAAAAAAAAAAGTACTGGTTAGCAGACACTAGCAATAGCAACAATGAGGCGTCTACAACCGCCGCCGCTGTTGTTACTTTTCCCACCTATAGGTGGCTCCAGTTTGCATATGTAGACACCTCTGGTGTTGACAAATGACGCCAACACAAAGTGGCCACTAGAAGACCCCAAAACATAGTCACTCCCTTAGACTCCCATGTTAAAATGTTTAACTTTACAACGATAACAAACACGTCAAGACAGTTTAAGTACTTTTTAAAAAATTTTTATAACTCACCAGTTTAAACGGTATTAAAGTTAACATGGCTTTAAAAAAGTCACAGGGTTGACTGCTAGCTCTGTGCTAATTTGAACTGTGCTAATTGTGCCTTTTGGAGTATTAGAGCAATTATCTGAAAAATAACAACGGCTTTTCTTGTTCGTATTAACAGCTCTCTAACAAAGTCTGTGCTGCAGTTTTAATAAGCAGACTCCTCCGATTTTACCGAGCATGAATTAGCATGCTTGTACCTGTGCAGTACATTCTGTGGACCAATGTAGCACTAGCTGCTAATTTGATCACAGCATGCTCCAAGTAGAGAATTCGAAGCAGAGTTTTACAAACTAATGTATGATGTCAGGGACGCTATGGTCATCTTTGATGTACAGTCTATGTAAAAAATACCAAAGAGCTGGTGATTTCTGAAGTGTGATTGAGTTTTTAATTATGGTAATTTTGTGAGGTCCCATAAATATAGAAAAAAGTAGGTCACAATGTTTTCCTAAGTGACCTTCGTTATTAAAATTATAATGGACTCGGTTGAAGCTTAGATTATTACTCATGTTTTTAGAGAAGCTGGTGAACAATGCATTAAAGCCATTTTCACAGTAGCCAAAGGGAGGAACTTAATCTGAGGGTGTTATTTATGTAAAACACTAATAGCTTCATATTTATGGTGTTATTTATCCATTAATCCTCTGACAGACAGCTAGCTTAAGAACAACCTATTGTTGTATCACTCTCCTCCTCTCCTCATCTTCCTCCCAGCTCTTTTTTACATCCTCTCTTTTTCCTCTCCTGCGTAGCCTTCACATTTATCACACAATTTTTCCTATTTTATTCATTTATTCTGGTAGTTTCTGACTACTTTATGAGGAAAAAACTGTTTCCGTGCAGCCAGCCTGAAACAAGTATCCTAAAAAAGCAATTCTGGCGAGAGGGAGAAGTTTTACAAGGTGTTTGGTAGCTTCCCCGCTGCTTTCTTTTTGGCAGTTCTTTCAGGGCTTTCTTTTTAAATTTGTTCTTACTCAACTTGTTTTTGACATGTGGACGGCAATGCCTCATCTCCTCTGACCACAGTCTGACTGCATCCCATCAGTCTGACACATAGCTGCTACCTAAATACACAGGCACACACTTAGGTAGGCACAAGCATCTGCTTATTTTCACATGAATGCAGGCGTGTGCATGCGTACACATGTACACGGGCACACAGAATGTAACTAAATTTAAAGTCTGTTGTCAGATCTGATTTGTCTGCAGAGGAGAAACTACACATTCTAACTCTTTCTCTCCCTCCCTCTCTGTCTAGATGTTACAGCCCCAGTTTAAACCCCACAGCATCCAGCAGGTGCTGCTGAGGCTGTTCCAGGTATTTTATATTATTAATTCATCTTCCCTCGGCCATGCTGCTTTCATATCAGCCAAGTCGTTAATTCAGTCTTCTGTGCAAAAACTAAGGGGAGCAGATTGTCTTTATTTGACATTTGGTTTACCTGAAACCTGACTCCATTCTGACTCTCAAAGCAGTTAAAGTGCTTTCCCATAAGGATGTAGGTTTAGTCTGGCTCCCTGAGGGCAGAAGTGGTTCATGTATTTTTCATGGAGGTTCTCATAAAGAATTCACCCCAATATTGAGAGCTGCATGTATTTTCACAGTCAGGTCTGAGCTGCAGGTTAGGGGCATTTTATGTGCATTTGTGTTGTATTTAATTTCCTCTGTAGCTTCCGTGCAGTCTGCTTGATCTGATCGTGGCTGTTTATCACAGGTGATTCCTGGAAGGTCACCGTACAGCTCGTGGGATCCGGGGCGCTGCCTGCGCTGCGCTGTGGTGGGGAACTCCGGAAACCTCCGCGGGTCCAGATATGGAGCAACCATTGATGATCACAACTACATTATGAGGTGAGCGAGACGGCTGTGATAGACGGATGAGCAAAGCGAGACGAAATAAGAGTAGATACGAGGCGCCGTTAGAGAAAAGCAAGACTCAGAGAAATAAAATTACGCTGTAAGACCAAGGCTTGGGGGCAGGGGCAGAGGAGGGAGGGGGAGAGGAGGGAGGACAGCTGCAGGGAAGAAGAGGAGAGAGTTTATGTGGGGAATGTACTGTATCCTCACTCTGCACAGTATGTCATTAAAGTTCCATCATCCTTGGCATCTAGGTTGTGTGTGTGTGTGTGTGTGTGTGTGTGTGTGTGTGTGTGTGTGTGTCTGCCACCTTGCTCCCCCCTTTCCAGATGAGCAGCTGCCAATTCCACTGACATTTACTTTTGAAACAAGCAC
>VOQJ01033560.1:11118-24890 GCA_015052665.1 Apistogramma diplotaenia | reverse complement strand
TTCCACAGCATGTCTTTTGCCCTGTCTCTCTCTCCTCAGCCCCAACCGGTCGCGGCAGATGACTGCCCCTCCCTGAGCCTGGTTCTGTTTTTCCTTTCCACTGTCGCCAAGTGCTTGCTCATAGGGGGTCGTTTTGATTGTTGGGTTTACTCTGTAATTATTGTAAGGTCTTTACCTTATAATAAAAAGTGCCTTGAGGCGACTGTTTGTTGTGATTTGGCGCTGTATAAATAAAATTGAATTGAATCACCTCCAAAACCATTTCTGTGACATTACCAGGGTCATATTTTTAAAGCGGAGATGTTCAATTCTGCATCTTTTTAAAGAGGTTTAAAAAGATGGGTTCTGGGTTATGGTGCGTTTATTTCTTTCCATTTAGCAAATTTTGAGTAAATAGCACTAAATGACTTTATTGCCTTATTTATTTTGGTAACTTTTGTTTTAAGAAAGCATCATAGTAAATTTGGTCCTTCAAAGAAAAAGATTCTCTTCAAGAAAACAATTTCCATTTAAGTATAATTTGAAATTGTATTTTATTACACTGACTTACCATTTTAAGTTGAAATAATAATAAAATTTTGCTTTGTTTTAATGAACCCGCATCCTGCAATTCACGGGCCTAAGTCCAAAGATTACATATGCTTGGGATTCATTCATACTATCAGGTTTTCACAAAGTGAAGAATCAAGTTGCACCAGAGGGAAAAATAGGTTTATGTTCTTTGGAATAAGTTGATTTTTTAGTTTGTTTCAATGTTAATTTATGAATCTGGGGAAATAATTTTTTTGGACTGCTTTAATATAAAGTTTAGTTCCAAACAAATCAAACATTTAGCTTGGAAAAAACTAATACATTTAGCTGTAACAAATGAAAGTATTTTGTTGGTTCAAGGTATCAGAATTAAATTTTAGACAAACTAATAAATGCAGCTATAACAAATTAGAGTCATTTTTAAGTTGGTTCAAAGTATTTATTTCAGTGCAACTAAAGACCTCGCGGGATAAACATGCAATTCTGGAAGTGTTCCCGTCGGGGTTTAAAACCAATCACAGCTCAGAGAGTCCGCTCTAATAAAGGTTTTTAATGTATTCTGTTAGCAACTGACTCTGGTGACTGTGTGCTACTTGTGCTTTTAGATTTACCAGCTGCTTTTGACACTGTGGACCATGAGATCCTTATCTCCAGGCTGGAGCAGTGTGTGGGCATCACAGGTGCAGAGCTCCAGTAGTTTAGGTCCTTACCTCTCGGATAGAAGCTTCTGTGTCAGCATTGATGACTTCAAGTCAGCCTCTTCTCACTTCCTATGTGAGGTTCCACAAGGCTCCATTCTGGGGCCCCTCCTTTTCTCGTTGTACCTGTTGCCACTTTTCTTTTCATTCAACATCAGGGGATGGATGTCACTAAACTCTGATTTTTAATGAGAAAAAGACCCAGTGTTTAGACCCAGTGGCACCAGCAGTACACCCTGTGTTGACCTTTCCACTCAGGCCCCATATGAGAAATTCATTAGCTCTAATTTATGTGTGAAAATGGATCCAACATTCAGGCTTGATACTCAGGTAAATCCAGTAGTGAAATCTTGCCTTTTCCAGCCGAGGGGACTGTGAAACATCTTTCCTCTTCTTTCCAAATGTAATCTTGAAATGTTAAAATTTATGAGGTCTCGTCCTGATTACTGTAATGTTCTTTTGATCAGAATCAGCCAGGCCTCCATTGCTTAACTATAGCTGTTGCAAAATGCTGCCACTCAACTTTTATCTGGTGCAAGCACACGCTTCATATGCTGTTTTTAAATCTCGTTTAAAATCACACTTTTACTCCTCAGCCTTCAACCCAATGTGAGATTTTTACTCTGATTTCAAGATACATTTTTTGTGGTTAATTATTTATTTAAATTTTTACACTTCTGTTGTGTTTTTATATCATCTCTTTGCCCTCTGTCTGTTTGTTTTTTTTATCTTTGATGTTATTGAACAGCACTCTGGTCAAGGCTTGTTGTGCTTTATAAATAAAGTGATTTGGTATTTAAATAAATAAAAAATAATATTTACTTAAAATTGCTGAAAGCTAGTTCACTACAGTTTTGTTTCTTTTGAGTAAGTTATTCTGTCCTTAACACCCCCCTCTGTCACATTAACCCTCCGCATAGCTTCATTCATGACATCCATGAATCTTTTCAATGGTCTTCCTCTTTTCTTCCTGCCTGGCAGCTCCATCGTCAACATCTTTTGTCCAATATAAAAAAATAAAAACAAATTTACGCTTAATTCTTCATAAATGGAAAGGTCTGTTTTCGTGTTAAACCAGTTTCCCCCAATACCTGTTCATAGTATTTCAATAGTTGTCAAATTTCAATGACACTTCAAAATGCCATAAAAGGTGCATTTGTAGAAACAAACATGGTGGTTTTATTGACTGCAGATCACGTTGCTTTTGTCTCTAGAGCAAAACACTGAAAGTGTTTTGAAATGAAGTTCACCTCTTTCAGTAATCCTCACAGACTAGCAATATTCTGTTCTCTCACACAGACATTAACATTCATAACCACTTTCTTGAGAGGTACACACTGTAGCAGGTTGATTTTATATACTGGTAACCACAATCTTTCATCTTCTTTCAGCATCTTTTAAGTCCCCATGTATCTTAATGTCTTTACTATGATTCATAGCAGCAGGAATGAGACTGTAGAGTCTTTAATAAAGTGTTCAAATGGAATTCATTATGTTGTCTGTTAAATTAGCACACACCATGTGCCAGGTGCAGGTTCATGGGTAAATGAAGGACCCATTAAGGGGTGCCAATAGCTCACATTATATGTTAACCTTCAAGTGTAATGGTATTGTTTTTTTCTAGTAATGGAATGCACGTATAACATTTGGAAGAGCAAAATCACCTATTAGTGTTTAACATGATGTAACTGGGGACCATAATAATTAATGTGAAATCCATGCTCTGTGTGATGTGGGGAAAAGCCTAGCTGGTGCTGTTTGCTCTCCACCACATGGACACAGAAGCAATTTAACAAGTGCAATGTTTGAAACCTTGCCTAAAAGATATTTCCTTTGCTGATACACACTTAGACTTGTCAATCAGTGAGCTAAATCATAGTTTCTGGTCTTCTGACTGCCATGGAAAACACCATTAGATCACCTCACTGAGGGCCCAGTCACACATACCACTGGTTGCTAGGGAAAAATTGAGTAGCAGTGCAAAACTGACTGCTAAAGCTTCAGACATGCAGGCATAGAGACTGTTCCGTGGCCCCCTGATAAGCACTGGTTGCTAGAAAATGTGTATTTCTCAACCAGTTGGTAAGTGACTGAGAAGTTTGGTGTCATTCAGTGAAATTGGTCATAAACAGATATAAGGTGCTGGACCAAAAACCTCTTTGCGATTGCTTTGGTCGTTAGTAAATTATAGTTTCAAAGAGACAGACTTGTCTGCAAACACCTGTCAGTACTTACTAAGCAATAGTGAAACTGCGAACCAGAAATGGAGACCATTCACCTTCAGCATATTGTGTTGTGCCTTGTTCAGTGAGTTGTGCCTTCTGAAACCTGTTGGGATCAGTGCTATGGCTTTTATTTTGACGACAAGTTGCCAACAGGTTGAGGAATGCACATTTTCCCCGAATGCCAGGGGCTCATCAATTAGTGCCTCGGCCTGTGTGACTGAGGCCTAACAAATCTCCGCCAGAAAGCAACTTTGGCAATGTTTGCATTTAACTTGTGGAGAATGCCTACTCTTGCAATTTTGGGAAGATGAAAGTACAGAAACTTGTAAGTATTTTAATGGTTGTATCAATAATTCTGTTGCTTGAGATGTGCAGTACAAGAAATTCTTTGAGAAAGAAATGGTGAGTTAATTAGCTAATGTTAGCAAACTATCTATCTTAATCAGTCTTTAGTCCAGGTCAGGGGTGTCAAACTCAATCACAGAATGGGCCAAAGCTGCAAACCCGGTCTAAACCTGAAAATATTTTAATCAGAAATATGAATATTTGAATGGCTACATACAGTAAATTTTTACTCCATGCATTAAATAAAATATAAATATGACATCTTTCTTCAAAAATAACATCAGGAAAAATAACAATATTTCAAGACAGTAAAAATTTGCAATTTTTCCAGGTAAAAACTGTGATGTGAACTTCAAAATCAGATAAACGTTGTGTAAAATGTGCAGCGTGTCCAGTTTCTCAGCATAAAGTAATGCTGGAAACCTAGTCTCATTTTTTGGCAACATGGAAAGTGGTGTAAATTCCCTCTGCGCTTCTCACAGGTGCATGCTGACTTGGAAAGTTTTCACTGTGTCACACATGTGTAATCACTCCCATTTCTGAAGCTACACGTTAAGATGCTTCCTTATGTTGCAGATTCCAAATTCAGACGGTATTTCCTCCAGAAATGACCTAAACTGCCAGGGATTTAAACCTTTTCCTCTTATAGAGTTCACTGTTTTTGTTATGGTGCTTATGATGTGTTCTGTTTCCAGGACATTGCTGTGCAGTGTTTCCTGGTGTGTGATGCAGTGCGCAGGTATTGCAGTGCATAGTGGGATTTGTAGTGTACAGTAAGTGGTGGGAGCATTAACCAAGTTTCACACAAACTGCATCCCTGTGACCTTTATTTATAATGAGTGCCGTGTTAGCAGTTAAAATGTTTTCTACATACATTCAAGTCATTTTATTGAAGGGAAAAGGAAAAACAAATACATCATTACTTCCATCAGCTGACTGGTGATTGCTGGAATTAAGTATTGTTCACATTTTCTCTCTATCAGAGATAAATCCTGTGAACAAAGACAAATTAAATTCCAGGGTTCTAATCTTTCTGAATTTAAAGTCTGTTAATCTAACAGAAATTCTTTACACTTCCCTGGAGTGTGTCTGAATACATAAAAGCTATAAAAACTAAACAAAACCAAGCAAAACATGACATATCGAGGTGTCTCTTTGGCTGATCCAATGATCAGAGCTTGACACTGAGACTCTACGTGTTATTTTCTTTGGTTCTGAACAGTTTCTGCAGAGCATCAAAGGTGTGTTTGAGCTCCCTGGAATAACTCAAGTGGAGAGCATAGAAAAAGCCAAATAGCATAGCACATGATGGCAACTCATTAAAGACTTTAACACCTTCAGTGACAGTGCCAATGCCATGCGGCGGCTGCCCTCTCCACCTCTGATGGCGAACGCTGCCATTGTACATCTCTCGAGCTCAGGTCCTGCCTCATCACGACCAACCTGTTAAGACAATTATAAAGTATTATTCTAAATAAATTTCATAGCAGAAAACCATTTCCACACCGGTCAGATCTCAAAACATTGGCCGTTAATGGTGGGAAAATGTAATGATTTGTGAAACATACTTCTCAAAACTGTTATGTAGTTTGGCCTGTCTTTTTTTAGTTATTAAAGTGTCTGACCTCTGGCGGAGGAGGATGAGCGACGTCGACGGGGAGTTTCCCCAGCAGCCCCTCCTCCTGGGCAGGTCTCCGGAACGCCTTCTCACACCTGTCGCCAATTCACCGCTTTGTGACCAGCATCCTCTTAAGCCGGCGGTTGATGCCCATTCTGCTACAGTTAGTTCGGCCACCTCCTCCGTAGTCTCTGCATCCCTCGTTGTTTCTTGGTTTGCCTTACCTGTGTCTCCCTGTGTTCTCAGATCTGCCACTCATCCATCAGTGCGATGACCCGGCTCTCGCTCACGGACCCCTGCGGCTTCCTCCTCGACCCCTGTCGTCCTTCTCCCCGGATCCCCAACCCTGACCTCCACTCACCTGGACTCACACCACCATAATTCACCCTCCCTCCTTCCACTTCGTCTCCGCCCCCGTTACATCCTCTGTGAATAAACTTTACACTGTGGTGATATCTACCTGTCCGAGTCCTGTGTTTTCCCTCCGTCGTGTCAAAAACAAACATTTGACCTTGTACTGCAACTTGTACGACGAATTAGAACAAGTTTTATCAAATTGCCCCATCTATAAATAGCTGTGAAAGCTTTTTTAAAATACATGTTAGAAAACAATCTTTATACTTCACTATAAGGTTAGGAGATACTATAACCTTAATTATGAATACTTACAATCACGTTTGGACACACATATGCACAGTGTACCTAAACATTTGATTAGTACTCAATATTTAGCTTAGTGCAAAACTGCTAACTATAAGGCACTTGAGCAGGCTCTCTCTTTTTAGATTTACATCGAGGCTCTAGGGGAGACAGAAAACACAAATGTATAATGCAAATACAAATCTTTGCTGAAAATTCAAAATCATAAAATAGAATTGGGAGTTAAAAATTCCAAACAATAATTTGCTAGTGCTATGGTAACATCAGTTCTAAGTTCTGAATAGCTGCTAGCTTGGCTCAACATTCAGCTCTCTGCCTTTTCAGACTCAGCACACACAGACGAGGTGTCATGTTCGTGGGCCTCATGCTCAGCATTTTGTGTTTTGGTTCTGTTTTCATTGTGTTTCTATTTGTTCTTTGTTTGGATTCTTGGTTGATATAAGTTTCTAAGTACTGTTATTAGTCATCATTAATATTGATTTCCTGGTTCCCTTTGTTTCCATCTCCCCTGCATCTCTGTGTTCTAGCGTCTGCTTGGTCCCTGTGTCATGTTTCTTGCATCCTGTGTGTTATTCCCAGTGTTGTGACTAGTCTGCATCTTTGTTCTGTGCCTGCTTGTTTCCTGTTTTACTTCCTAGTGTTGTCCTGTTTGAATGTTCCCAGCTGTGTCTCCACCTGTTCTCCATCCTCATGTTATCCTGTGTCTTTGTTGTTGTCTCTTTACCTCGCTGTGTGCCATCCTGCCACTTAGTTTTGAATTTACTTCTGGCACCTTTCCAGCTCCAGTGTAGCTGAGTTTATTGTTTCATTTCACTATTTTAAAAAAAACACCAATAAGTTTGCTTCTGTCTGTGAGTCTGCATCCTGGGGTCCAATCCTGCCTGCCACACAGCCATCTTTGATACGACTATATACTGATATTGTCCCTAACAACTCAACAAAACCCTCTTCAGATAAGCCAAAGTACTCTTTAGACAATAATATTTAGACCTAATAATACCATGTGTACCGTCATATTCAAAAAATATAAATGGAAACATAACTTTTTTGATTCACATTATGAACAGTGTGATATCAGATACATGTTGATATGAGTGAGGACATACCTGATCAATAACTTTTAATATATTCTGTGTCTTCTCTCAGACAACTCCTCCCTTGTTTCTGATGATATCAATCAGCTTGCTGCGGTGCTTGTGCGAGGAGGAATCGTGGCTGAAGTGGGACAGTTGTGATTCTCTGAAACTCGCGGTTCATCTTTATAGAACAACAATAAAAAGATTTTGGTTAAATTCCATTCACCCTACAGGCTAAATCAAATGGTGTTTAGTGTCCAAACTTCATATCCTTATAACTATCCATGTGATAGTTATAAGGATTTTATTCCTGAGAATTTTATTAAATTGGTCAATTTTCATTTTTTAATCATTTTGGCCCCTATGGCATGGTAATAAAGCTTACTTTGTATTTCCAATGACCAAAAAAAACAACAACAAAAAAACCCACAAAAGTTCCAACTTAAATTAACATACTTTAATATGATAAAATCAATAAGGGTCAATTTGACACCAATATAAAATCACCCAATAACTGAAGATCTGAAAAAGAGGAGACCCAAATCCCTTTGGGGTTGTATGAGGAGGTGTGTCCAGTGTAAAAAAATCTACCCAGTCAAACATTGCAGAGGTACCCACTCTGTCAGTAAGATAAGACATAATCTCTTCAGCATGTCCTGGGTGTGCTTCATGACCCCCTCTCAGTGGGAAATGCCAGAAATACCTCACCAAGGACCCAGGGGGCATCCTTGTCAGATGCTCAACCACCTCCACTGCCTCCTTTTGATGTTGAGGAGTAAGTGAGTAGTTCTTCTTAACCTATGTCTAAGGCTGACCCAAGACTCTCTTTGGTGGAAGCTCATCTCTACGTCTTATATCTGTGACCTCATTCATGTGGTCATTACCCAGAGCTAATGGCCATAGGTGACCATAGGAACACAGATCAGCCTGTAATTTGACAGCTTTACTTTCATGCTTAGCTCTGTTACAGCTTCCCAAGCACTGACTATGGCTGTAGAGGGAGCATGAACAACTAAAAACATTTAAGCCTATATACAAACTACAGGCAGTTATAGTATAAAATATTCCTCGTGCTTTGCTCAGACAGATGCTACCCTCCTGTCAGTGTTTCAGGAGAAAAAGTAAAAAACTACTCAAAAGTTTCTTTGAGTAGATTTTCCTGCCAAGTGTCAGATAGTAATGTCAGAAGGTGCAATTTTCCTCACTCCCAGGAGCGATTCTGTCATCGCTGCTTTGCACTGGGCCTTGCAATGTGGCAGTATCAGCTTTCCTTTTCATTTGGCTGGGGTCTCCTGGGACCCCAAAACATTTGCATTTTTAAAACTCACTAATCAAAACAGAGATGGAAAATAATGATGTGAAATCATTCGGAACAAACTGATTGACAAAGTCAAACAATTATAATGATTAAAAAAAAACATGTACAAGATGTGACAAAAATATATATTTCTGAGGTCTGCATGGAGACCCCGTTAGTAGGATGAGCGCTAAAGAAAAACTGTGGTACTTTGAGCACCCTTATGTCACCCAGGTATTGCTCCTGTGGCAGCTCATTCATTGTGTGCTGATAGGGTACCACTTCTGAGAGCAAATGCACTTCAAAGCCTGTTGCCCACTATTGCACATATATTTCCTATAAAGGTTTCCATTTCAAGGAAACATGTTGTTCAACCAGAAAATGTTGTGTGCCCTACTTCATATCCTACACACTGATTGACTGGTTGGCTTGCTGGCTAAGGTGTAAGTAAGGGAACCTGAAGAGTTTGGAGGGAAACTGCATGCCTGGTGACTGGAGTCAGTCAGCTTCCTGAGATTAAAGCAGACAACAATATCAAAACGTATGTTCTAAGACCTCAGAAAAAAGAAAATCAAACTCATCCTGTTCTGTTGTTTATGTCAATAAAACAATCTTTTTTTTTTAATACAGAGAGAAAGTGACAGAGATATGATTCACACCACTGGGGCGTCCATGTTGAGAACTCTAATTAAGATAAAGGCCTTTTTTGGGGCACCAGGGCATGAGCAGGCGATCATATATGCCGTGTGGCGGTGCGGGCGGCGCAGGTTTGATTCCCGACCCTCGCCCTTTCCCGCGTGTCTTCCACGTCTCTCTCCTCCCACTTTCCTGTCTCTCACCAACTATCAATAAAGCCATGAAAGGCCCAAAAAGATAAAGGCCTTTTTGGTGAATTTGGGAAATCCACAGTGGGGAAACTTTCCACTGTCCATTTTCTTTTTCTACTTTACTGGAAAGCTTTTTGCTGAACCATCAACAACACCTTCACCACGTCTGGAGAAAGAGTGGAGAGGAACTTGACAGGCAAGAGTTTTTAATGGCCATCACCTGTTCAGTGATGACAAGTTACAGTGACCCTTCCTCTACCCTTGCAGGTATGTATCAGACAGACATACCATGCACTCTGTACATGACTAATATTCTATTTTTGTTCTTGTGTAGAGAGTGTTTGTTTGCATTCTCCTCAAAAGTTTACAGCTGAATTAATTTAAATTCTCCTGACCTAGTTACAGCGCGGTACAATAATATGCTTCCAGGAAGCTTTGAGATATAGTTCTCAAATTGATTTGCTAACTGTCCGTCTTTGGACCATGCATCAGCAAAATTCAGTTTATCTTGCAGTGCGGATATATTCCCACTATTTGTGTGACACTGGAAAATAATTTGTATATATCTGAAAATCAGGCCTGATTGACATCTAGACAGATTAATATCTCTGAACTGTTAACATTAACTTTGTGCTTTCTGAAGTTTGCTCTGCTATAGAAAAAATGGAGGTAAACCATGAAAATGTGCCTGTGATTCTGTTTTCTGCAGGAAGTGCAGATAATGACACGCTGCATGAACGACACGAGGTTCTGCACAGCAGGAAGTGGTGAACGGCAGCCTAAAGGGGAATGCAGCTGACCTGAGTTCATTTCTGCAATCAAAAGGGTACGTTTGATATAAGTTGAAGGGAAGATTATGCCATGAGAGTGTAGCACTGGGCTTACGCTGATTGCCTAATGTAGCTTGCAGGCATGTGCTTGATGTATTTATTTATTTAATTCCCTCAGCCCCTGTGCTTCCCTACAGTACCTGGCACCGCCTAACATTTTTCTTTACAGCATATGCTTGCCTGTGCATTACAATCTCATCACTTGCTGCTACAGTACTAATTGGTTAACTGGACGGTAAATAGTTTAGGCAGTATTTTTACAAACACACAAATAGCAGGAATGAAGAGAAACAATGGGAATGGAGAGCTCCGAGAAGTCTTTTTTTAAGTGCCAACATCAATAATGGGGCATACGAGAATGATAGAGACGATGTTACAGCTTCTTTAGAAAGTATTTGCATACAACCTACTGTAAGCAGTTCCAAGGCCGTCTAAAGGCAAAGAGTCTACAGACAGACAGTTTCCAGATTTTAGGTATATGATTCCAGGCTGTTTCCATTGGCATTTCAAACACAATATTCTCATTGTGCTCTTTATTATGACACTTTTTTCTTCTTATAGATCTGCTATATCATAACATACTCACTCCCATAATTTTAATATTCCTTAGTGCTAGTTATTGAGCTGACTCTAAAACTTTCTGCTAAATCTTGTTTCACATACTTTCCATATATTCAAGGGAAAGTACTTTTATCTTTTATGGAGGATTTTCTTTTTACTGGATTCTGCATATTCATTTTTTATGAACTGCTATCCACCATTTTTTGTAAGGAAACACAACTGCATAGCCTTTACTCAAACCACAGTTTTCCTTCATCAAGCTTTGATGACTCTATGAACTTTCACTTTCGGATGAACTCCAGCTCAAATCTGCATCATCGAGTGCAATGATAACATAACCGTCTGCACTCGCTTTCTTTATCTTACTAAAGACACTCGTATTTATTGTAATTCTTCCCTAATAGAGTCAGCCCAGCTGGTACACACACTCCATCATAGCTTCCATTTCTGAGACAGAAATACCAGTCAAATAGGAAGATCAAGCACTGTGCTTTGCCAATCTTAAATCTCAATGCTCAGTCTGCAGATGCTTCCGGCAGGCTCGCACTCTTCAAAGAGATTCTGAATCAGCAGTCATGTTTGATGACACAAGGAAGACGGAGCTCACTGCTGGCAAACTGTGTTTATGAGTGCAGGAAATTCTCTTTAACCACTTAGCCTATGAATTTTCTGATGTAATTCTGATTTCAAATGACCTTGCAACACTTAATGAATTCATGTCCCTTTTTCCCCTTGCCAGTGTCACTGTTGTTATGCACTGCACAATGTGTATTTGGAGGTGAGCTTGTGCACAGACAATTTGAGCCCTTAATGGCTGAGTGAAGCATTGCAATTCCAGGCACACGGCTCGGCATGAAACAATGCTCAGATCAACTTAAAGACCTGTCACAGGCACTGTCAGATACACTCTGCACACAAATAGAAATCTAGCTAAGAGCACTCAAATGGTAAGTTTTTCTTTGCTTTTCTTTTTCCCGTTTTAATCCTTTGTGTTATTGTAATACTTTTGTGTAACCGGTAGTTGAATGAACTCTGATCTTTGTTCCCTTTATGAAATCATTTTGCTGTCAAGGCAGAATACAAAATAGAAATGCTGAATATATTATATATTTTTTTTCTGTTGCCCAGCTGCAATAATAAAGTGTATGGGTGCAGATACATGCTAATTAGTACTAACAGTAAAATACACTAGAATTTTTGACTGTGTAATTAAAAGACATTCATGAATAAGTTGCATGTAGTATTTATACATTTTGACTGAAAATGATTTTATAAAACCCAACTGTTGTTTTTTATAAAATTTAACTGTTGTTGAGATTTTATTTTTTTCCTGAATAAACTCATGACCGAAATATGACTCGGGGTGGCTGTGGCTCAGGAGCTAGAGCAGGTCAACTTTAAACTGGAAGGTTGGTGGTAGCTCCAATTTGCATGCAAATATATTCTTGGGCAAGATACCAAACATTCATCAGAGTGGGCCTGAGTGTGTGAATGTTAGATAGGAAGCACTTGTAGAAAGTGCTTGTATGAATGGGTGAATGAGACATACAGTGTAAAGAGCTCTGAGTGCTCATATAGAGTAGAAAAGTGCTATATAAGAAGCAGTCCATTTACCATGATGACTTTCAAGGGTTATATAACTACATAACCTCACCTGAAACCCTGTTTTCTTATCAGCTGACTGGTTATTCACAATACTTAATTAATGGTGACATTTCCATTTGCCTTCTTGATAGAAATTAAAAACTTACATGACACTGAAAGTATGCTGAAAGTCACGCTGACCAAAATATTGTTAATTATAATCGTTGACAAAATAGGCTCACCAGATACTTTATTAGTTACACTTTACTAGTAGCGGGTTGCAGTACTAATCCTTAATACTTTTTTTCACAGATTCAACAAAGTGCTAGAAATATTCTTCAGTGATTTTGGTCCATATTCACACAGTTGCTGCACATTTAGATCCCAAAGACTGGACTGAGATTGAGAAACCAGTTTGAGAGGACTTGTGACTCTGTGAGTTATCCTGCTGGAAGCAGCCGCCAGAAGATGGGCACACTGTGGTCATAAAGAGTTGTGCAGGGTAATTAACAATACTCAGGGAGGCTGTGGTGGTTAAACAATGCTCAGTCACTACCAGAACATACAGCATGTCAGCTCCCAGCTCTTCTCTTCTTTGGCCTACAGCCTTCTTCTTTTAACCCTATGGACCACACCTTCAGAATTAGATACTGTCACCCAGTGGAAAATCTCATTACAGCAGCAGGTTCTGAAAAACTGGCTGTCTGGCCCCAACAATCATGCCACATTCAAAGTTACTTCAATCACCTTTGTTCCCCATTCTGATGATTGGTTTGACCTTCAGCAGCTCCTCTTGACTATGTCACATGCCTAAATACATTGGGCTGCTGCCATATGATTGTTAATGTGATTGGCCAATCAGTTAAACACATGTACCTAATACAATGTCCCATTAGTGTTGTTGCTCACGGCAATATTGTTGTTGTTCATTAACCAGCCATTGTACACTGTACAATAAACATCCCTCAGACTAAATCTCAGCCTCAATACTAAATATTAGGATAAAAATGCAGAAGAACATAAAATTCCATCTCATGTATAGATTAAAAAAACACTTTAAAATGTATTAGATTGTTTAATTATCTGGGTAATAGGTAATAGGGCATTTAATGATTTAGTAACCAGTTTCTAAATAATGAAGCTTAAATAGGTCATTAAACCGGTAGCTCAGTATTCCAACGTGGTGCCAGGAAATCAGCAAACAAAGAAGAGGTTATAAAAAATCACAGCTAATCTTATAACGAACAAGGACACAGTGGACACAGCACACACGCGCAGACAGAATCTTTTTTGTTTTTCCATTTTTAATTTTTTGCAGCTGAAGAATTAAAGCAAGCTGTATTTTCTGCATCAGTCCCACCATCTCAAACTGGCACCTCAAGCTTCCACCAGATTGAAGCAAACACTTGGAAGGAAGTTAATTTGTATTGGGACAAAACAACATATTAATGTCCATATTATATTATTATTAATGTCCATATATATATATATATATATATATATATATATATATATATATA
>VOQJ01033560.1:0-11098 GCA_015052665.1 Apistogramma diplotaenia | reverse complement strand
TATATATATATATGTGAGAGGTCTTTGTCCTCCTAGCTCGGGTCCTGTACCAGGGTCCTGCGCAGTATTTATCTCAATCTGTCTCTCTATATATATATTTCACTTGAGCATGCAAGTAAAATTTCAATTTCTAAAAGCTAACACAAGCCCTTCAGTCAATAACCTGACTCTGCCTGCCTTACATAACTAATCAAGTTGTGTTGAACTGAGTCATTGGTTGCTAAAACCTCATTATCCTGCCTGATGACCTTGGCACATGAATTGAATGAGAAAGTAATGGCACTTAAACACTGCCCTCACCACAAGACAGCCCTTTTTAGACGTGGTTCACAGACTGTTAAAAATCCATGCTGTGTCTGCTTGTCTTTCATCTGATAGCAGGGAGAGTAAAAAGTGACGGTTTTAAAATAAAAACTACCAGAACACATCCCGAAGGAGACCGTCTGCGAAAGCTTCATGTTCACTCAGAAAACAACAATGGTGCCTTTAGCAGTCTCAGTCTTCAGCAGTCTCAATTTTCTGTTTCCAATTAGTCTTCATTTTACAAGGGGGCAAAGGGTTGGCAAAAAGGCGTGTTCCTATTTGGCACAATCAACAAATACACTTTATAAATACTTTCCATATCAAATGTAAAAATAAATAAATAAATATGCTATTACCAATGTGCTATTAGTCTGTGCCGATCTACAAGCCATTTATGTGTTATTTAACATTTAGAGCTGTAACTGAATTCCTCAGCTGACTTGCCGGAGACTTGCATCTCCCTGAATTCGACTGCTCTCTGCTCTGAATGAAGGTATAAGGACTGAAAATGACTTGAAGAGTGATACCTGGGTAGACATGAAACCTGGGCTGAAAAGGTGCAGGTTAAAAGAAGCACTTTTTGTTCAGGTGAAGATTCTGGCAGCTGTGAACTCCATCAGTGCCAGGCTTCAGTCCGAGGGGACATGAATTTGGCATGCTTCATAGGGTTTTAGAGAGGGAGCACTATAGCTAGGGACCAAGGTGAGTGAGTGAATGATGCAGTCATCTGAGAATTTTATTCTGTCAGGTGACTGAGAAAAAACTATTTTGATATGAAATATGATTCAGTTGATTATTTGTATTTTTAATTCCATTTGTTTAAATTCTACCTTTAGTATTTGTGGTTTTATAGAAAATCGCCACATGACCCAGAGTATATTTTAGCAAATATTTTAAGTCAAGAGCTGAATACACAAACAGAAATAAGAGTAGCTTAAAAATAATTTTCCTACAGGTCATTCCAAAGATCCAGCAGGTGTTTTCCATTACGTTCACTAATTAAACTGCCTGCCAGTCTGGAGCTACATGCAGGCATTCTGAGACTTCCGTACAGTACACAGTATACGATAGAAAATATGCCAAATCGCATTAACTGTTTTTCTCAGTTAATGTCATATTGCACGTTTCTCATGAATGTGGTTCATAATAACAATGCACTTTCCATTTCCATCATAAAGGCACTAAGAAACAAGGTCACACAGAATGATGATTCATTATTCATGGAAGATTTTCAAAAATGTTTCTATTAATTATTTACAGTGTTTGTTTTCAAGTGGGACCACAACTGCTTCATTGAGCTCCTTGTCAGAATTTGAAAAACGTTGGCTGACCATCAGAAAACCTGAGAATCCTCATTAGTCTACATGCAACACACAGTATGGCCACCATAAAAATCTGCCTGAAATATGTACAGAAAACAAACAAATATTTGTCAATTAAAAAAAAAAGACTTCACAGCTCACTTGTCAAAGAAAGGAAAACATACAGTAGGTGAGACTGATTATGGTTGAATGCCTTCCCCAACTAGTCAAGTAGCTGTGAACATTCATGTCAATGCAAAAGACACATTACATACAGTGGGGACAATAGTAACTTGATCCTCTGGTGAATTTGTGTTCTTCCAAAGAAATGAACAGTCTCTAATTATTATGTTGCTTCCATTTTAATCGAGCACAATATCAATCAAAAATGCAGAAAACACACATTACATAAAAGTTATAAACTGATTTGCATGTCACTGAGTGAGATTAGTGTTTGATCCACTACAACCCAGCCAGAATTCTGGCTCCCACAGATTGGCTATTCATCCATGTGGCACACAGATTTCAATCAATTTATTACACTCCTGATCTCAGTTTATTATGTGTGTAAAGCAAACATGTCCACGGGATCTATGTCTTCCATTTCAAGTTCTCCACCATGCTGGGCAAAACCAAAGAGCCTTCACAGGATGTCAGGGACAAGAAGACCTGCATAAGGCTGGAATGAGCTACAGGAAACAACTGTTCGTGCAATTTTTCAGAAATGGAAGAAACATAGAGACTACCAGTCGCCCTCTGTTTGGAGCTCCATGCAAGATCTTGCCTCATGGGGTGAAGATTATCACACACTACATGTGTGGAGCTTGTTCATGATCTGAAGGCAGCTGGGACCACAGTCACCAAGAACACGACTGGTAACACACCTCGCCGTAATAGACTGAAATCTTGCAGCACCTTTTCTGTTTTTCTGCTAATGGTACATGACGACTTCACCGCCTTAAGGGGTCAATGGATTTACCATTAAAATCTTGGAAGAGAACCTCCTTCCCACAGTGAGAACAGTGAAGATGAGTTGTGGATAGTTTCTCCAACATGACACTGACACAAAACATGCTGCCAAGGCAACAAAAGAGCGGCTAAAGAAAAAGCACATTGTCCTGGAATGGCCTAGCCAGGCTCTAGACCACGATCTCATAGAAAATCTGTGAAGGGAAGTGACACTTTGAGGTGCCAAGTGGCAGCCAGGAAAAAATAATTTCTCTAAAGAGTGGGCCAATTTTATCTCCATTTATAAAATCTGCAACTTTGTTGCCAATACAATTATCTATAGCTGTGATTGGTGATCTGCTTTCAACAGCCCTCCTTTCATGTGAATGTGCACAGGGGAAAACCCTTGTTAACTCAATAAGCTCAGAACCAGTTTCGTGTGGCTCCTGATCCTGGTGGCCAGTGTCAGGGTAAGTGAATCCAGACAGAGAGATACCCTGGGTATGTTGACCTGCTGTTGCAGAGTATTAATGGACAGAGACCACAAATGCAGGATGATGAATCACTGGATGCAAACAAGAAAATTAATTCACTAAAAAACTATTTGAACTAAGCTGTCAGGAGCAGCCAGTAATCCAACAAGCAAAAACAAACAAACAAAAAAATAACCCTCAAACTAAACTGGAAAAAAAACCCCTCAAGCTGGGAATCAGGTGGGCAAACAAATGTGAACTGTGATCTGACGTAGAAAAAGATTAGAATATATATGCACAGAGGACTGATTTAATAAGACACAGGTGGGAGAAGTGCACAGCAAGATAAGCAACAATAAACTGATGGGACAGACAATCACAGAGGAGGGAAGACAACAACAGGAAGTAAAAAACAAATGCAAGTCACAGGAGGCATTAACTCTCAAAGTAAAGACAGGAACCAAAACACAAACAAAAGACAAAATAACATGAAAATAATAATCATAATGGTTTATAGGTCATGGCTGACCTATGAATTATTATGATAAAAGGTGAAAACAACTGTATTCAGTAGATCCGTCAATACTAATATTAAAACACACATTTGACAGTTTGCAACTCTTGAGTTTTATTTTTTATGATACACATATGAAATCGCACTTCAGTTCTTTTATGTTTTAGCTTATTAACCAACAGTTAATTAGCAGAGAGTTGTCCTCTCAGGCATTAATACTAAGAGGAGTGTCAATCGTTAAAGTCTAAAAAGAAAGGAAATGAAGAAGAAGAGGACTTCCTATTTTTTTAAAAAGCATTGATCATTTTTAATGTTAAAATAATAACTTGTGAAGCTGTAAAATGCAATGTGTGAACACTGATATTTCAACTCTTGGGATTTGGCTATCACACTCCATTCAGCTCCCCGCCGAGCAGGCACAATTCAGCATGAGCTCGCATCTCTGGAGACTCCAAGTGTGCAGACTGCCGGGCTACATAGCAACGCAAACACTTAATACAGCGCGGATAGCCTTTTCTACGGCAGGCATTGAGTTTCCAATTCCAAAAAGACAAAGAAGGAAGGTAAAATTGTGTTTCTTTTAATCACACAATTAGGCCCGTCTCTGCAGGGTCAGTGACTTATTAGTGGGTCATTGCAGAGTGCTTTGGTTTATCCAGGATATCTCGCCATTCACGAATGTCTGGCAGAAGAAAAAGCATAGCCCGATGCCCATGCTCTTGACTCTCACGCGGCAGCTAGCACTGAACCAGCAGGATTTACATTGTATGCTTCGACTCCCAATCCCTGCATGGATATTTCTTACTGACTTGATCGACATGGATGCTATGCATGACCTCAGCAAGCACCTAAACAAATGCATGCTAAATATTTAGAATTTTTCTTGGGCGTAGATTGCAATCTCACTGCCAAAGATTAAGTAACAACCCTTCTACTATCATCTCATAGCAGAAATGATTAGAAATATCTACCTAAAACTACTGAATGGATGGGGAAAAAAGTACTCCCTCAAGGAAATTATAGTGATAAGAGGTTTGAAAAAATTGCATGCAATATACCATGCTATCACCTAGAAGATAATGACTGAGAACCTCATCAGTTCTGCCACATCCATATCTCTCCCGCCAGACTGCAAGATAACTATATTTCTTAACGAATCCCCCATGCCATGTATTTCACCCTAAATCCTCCTTTACGCTTTTCAGTCTTCTCCTGCAATGGCTAAATTGAATTCTGACGCAGGAGATATGGTCAGGGTGACTTTAGAAAGTGTCCAAAGTGCAAATAGCCTGTACATTCACTTTTTACTTGCTTCACATCAGAACTGCTGCTCATTTAGTCTTACTTTGAAAGAAGGGACTCGGAAATTTTAAAAGCAAATGAAAACAGCAATGCCGGAAGATAAAGGAAAAATTCAACATCAAAGGCCGATTCAGTTTTTTTTTTTTGCGAAACAATAAAAAGGTAAACAATATTTCTGCGTTTAAATTTGAATAATCAAAATATCTTTCTATAAGAACTCAAGTGTTGTGAAACTCTTCAAAAAGGGAGTTTCTTTCCAAACTCTCTGTTCTCGGATGATTATACAGCATGTGCATCCCTCGCAGTACTTGAAAGAGAATCCAAACAGACAGACAACACAGACGTCTCCCAGCCTTGTGCATTTCATCTTAAAGTACTGCCCTCATATAGAACTGCCTTTTAGCACTAAAAAAGAAAGATTGTCACCTGATAGTCTGAGAGTGCAGTAAAATAAAAGAATACCCTGTATTCAGGGTATTGGGGGGGGGGGGTTGTCAAAGTTAGAAATTACAGTGATCAAAGGCATACAGGCAATACACACTGGAAGAGCTGTCTGGACTCTGGACACTTTTTATAGTTATTTCAGCTGCATGTTCACCTTCCTTTCCAGAGGCTGAATCGCTTTGTTGCTGCTGACTCTTAGTTCATCTCTGCAGAGCTGAATTCATCTGCCGCTGACCATCATCACCTCTGTTCGTGCTGCTTTTAGTGCCTCACACTCCCTGTCAGGTCAGCTGAGCCATGAGCTTACATAGAATCACAAACTAATTGCTTTATCTGAGCCTTTTGTCTAAGGGGTCAGAAATTGAGTTTGATTGTAGGGCAAGAGAGGGAATTATAAATCGAAAGGGATAGAGAAAGAAAAATTCAATTTGCTCACAAGCCTTGTCAGAACTGCTTACTTGTGTGGCTGTTAGGTGTCCAGATTAGAGGGGAGAAAGAAAGGGAGATAACAGAATTACGACACGAACAAACACACTCTTGTCTAAAGGTCTAGGCGAAGAGGCTAATCTAATACCTGACACAGACATGCCTGAACAACACAGAGGTGCTGCTGTCAGAAGCTGATGTTAACAGCACTTAGTTCACCTATCACAAAGCCACTGACATTAAATTTCAGGTCTGCACATTAACCAAAAATGACAAAAAGCAACTTGTATTAAACTGTCAGTTCCTTCTTACTGCACATGTCTGAATCCTAAAATCTAGCAGAATGCACTAATACAAGTGGCATGAAATTCATATTTTTCTGTTTACAGGATCCATGCATAACAAGTGCCTGGGAGGCTAGGCTACAAATAATGCATAGTGCAACATGTCACGCAGTTTGTAGTAATTTTTCACCTTCCAGCTGAAAACATCAGACAAGAACTGGATCATTAATATACCCCAGAGATTGTTTTTGGATGATGAAACAGTGTAGCCATACCATATTCCTGACTGACTCTGATGAAGAGAGCAATGATGTGCTTTTGACTGGAATGTGGCTCAGTGTTGCACATAGAAAATACAAGATTCTTTGTGATTTTTTTTACAAAAAACAAGAAAAAACAAAATGTTAATGATGATGCCCAATTTACAAATGTTAAATTATAATACAGAAGTATGTATAGCAGTGCTTGTAGTAGTTAAAGAGTTCAAGGTGGCAAAATGCAGGACTCTGATGATGTAAAGAGGTTCAAATGATAGAAAAGTCAGAGATGCAGGTGTCACCATGAGATCAGGATGGAAATAGGCTGCAGAGACATCACTGGCGTAGGCAGAAGGCATCAAAGGCCTGCTGGTGGAAGGCAGATTGTGGAACCAGGACTCGGGAAAATGGAATAAACTTTAAAATCAGCTTTAATGCTGTTAACTCACAAGAGTACAAAAAGGTCAATTGCAGAGCAGGAAGACCTGGTGCAAGTAGTCTTAGGAAAACGCCGGGCAGCAAAACATACAACCATGAGAGACAAAGGACAAAGGGAGACTCCGACAATATACTCGCGGGATAATGATGGGGGAGGTAACAGGTGGGAATAAAACCGAGAATAATTAGTCTAATGAGTTAGGGGGGAAAGAAGCGCAGGGAACAGCAATCAAAAATTAAACAGGAAAAGAGACTGAAGGAACAGAATGGGAATACAAAAGGGAACTAACAAAGCTAACTTCAGACGTTTAGGTTTTAGAGAGACTTTATTAAAATAAAAAAACTATGCTAAAATATCTTAAAATATATAGCAGTGAAAACACTATACAGGTAAAAGTGACCTGTGGAATTAACATACAGAAACATTGTATCTAACATTGTATGAGTGCCATTTTATCATTTAGTTCAGCAGTTTGATGACATGGGGGCAAAGCTGGTGAGCCTGGTGCTCTTTCCAGAGGCCAGCAGTGTACCTGTCCAAGGTGGGGGTGTGAGGAGTCACTGATGATAGTTCGAGCTTGAGACAGGCGTGGGTGCAATGTCCTGAATGGAGGGAAAAGAAGTCCCAATGATTTTCTCTGCTGTTCTCACCACTCTCCTCCTCACAGACTTCTGTTCAGAAGCACTGCAGCCACCACGCCACACAGAGATGCGGCTAGTCAAAATGCTCTCTGTGATGCTTCTGTAAAATGCATCCGTCAGGATGGACGGGGGAGGTGGCTTCTCCTGATCCTGTGCCCTCTTGACCAATGATGCAGTGTTCACAGACCAAGAGAAGTCAGCCATAATATACACCCCCAGGAACCTGGGGTGGCTAACAACCCCTGCAGTCATGTTGATGAGAAGTGGACCGTCACTGGACTGGTTATTCCTAAAATTGACAATAATCTCCTTAGTTTTTGTTGGCTCCCTATTTTCAGAGCTTCCTTGTTGCCAGACTTGAAGGCTGAGTTCAATACATTTAGTTTGTTTCATACTTCAGCCATCAGACAGGCATCTGTAGGCTGCTACAGACATAGCCTACTCATCTATGTTGTGTGATTGTTCTTAGTGCCAGTTGCCCTGAACGTGTTCCAGTCAGTGCACTCAAAGCAGTCCGTTAGTGCCACCAGAGCCCCCACAGCCTCACCAGCCTCACTGTCAGTTTTCCAAAGATGACTGGTCTGAGGAGCCAAGGTCGGGCAGAGGGCTGCTCTTAATGCATCTTTCATATTGATGTAGACCATGTCTCATGGTCCAGTAGAGAATGCTCACAGCCTCTTTTGTGTTAGCACTGGGCGGCATGGAAACTAAGGTAAATGCCCTAGGCAGACAGAATGGTCTACAGTTTATAATAAAAAAACAAAAAAACAATGGCTGGTGAGACAAACAATACACAAACAATACAGATTTACCATTGAGTACGCAGCTCTGACGGTATGAAATGGAACTTGCCTCTCGATGCTGATAGCACTGTCCATGATTGATGAATCAAGCCAGAATTATTGTGCAGCAGTTTCTCATCTCTTGTTTAGTTGTTAACTGTGGGTGCAGATAATCTATATTGCTCTCCAGGGAGCAAATGTTGGATAGGAAGATGGATGGAAGTGGCATTTTGTAGGGGTTAGCTTTTAACTTAGCTGTTAGCCCAACCCAGCAGGCACGTTTCCATCTTCAGTCACACCACCACCGCATGTTTCTCTGTCGTCTTGCGCTGCTAGGCAAAGTGCTGCTCACCAGAAAACTAAAAATAAACTAGAGCTCAAGCATCAATTCTCAAAAAAAAAATGCAGAAAACAGGGAACCCTGGTCTAAGACTCAGGGCCATGAAAGAAGGCATGCTGAAGCTAAAGGACAATGTCAGGATACAGGATAGTTGAGACCACTCACATCCAACAACAGAGGAGAGCAGACTTTAGGCAAAGAAAATAATGATGCAGGTCTGACACCTTGAGAATGAAGGGTAAAGGGCAGCAGCTGTGGAGATTAAATCAAAAGAAGCCTGGACAAAGTGGCAGCTGCCAAAGTGGAAGATCACCTGAGCAGAACACTGAAGACTGTAGCCATTCAACATTTTGTTTCTGCTACTGTATAGTTTCACTGCATTACAACCTCCCAACACCATCAAATCTGCATGGAGGGTGAGGGAGGACAGAGAGACATGATGTGCACAGACTGGTGGGCTGTGACACTGTACCTAAGTACCTAAGGTAAATATGTTGGCACAATTAAGTCCTTATAGTAGTGGAAGACACCCTGCAGCATGAGAAATTAAAATAAAAGCATTAAAATCACAGGAGACTGAGTCCATTCACCCAGTTCATCAAGGACCCTCCACTAAGAAGGCTAAAATGGCCTCCTGTAGACAGCCAAGGTGGATCCCTGGGGGCTGATATTGTTTTTTGAGCTGAGTAGACAGAGAAGATGATTCTGATAGAATTGACAGTGTTGGGACAAAGAATGGCAAACCTGGCTGTTCCCAGTGCCACCCAGAGGATTCTCAGTGTTTTGGTAGCAGTTGGAAGATAGCAGCTTGCAGATTAGGTGAGGTAGCAGAAGGAGTCTTCTGACGTAGGAAGAGCTGGAAAGGTCTGGCCTTCACTGCAGACCCACCCATTCAAGGACATCGTGGGTCAGGGCCGAAAAATTCAATTGCCACCGTACAACCCACGAACATCACACTTGATATGCAACCCGGCTTACTGAAGTCGCACAGTGGCAGGACCCATAAAGTTAATCAAAGTTATACTTTTATATTTTATCTTGGCCCGGTGCAGTTACTGTATTTAAAAAAAAAATCCAGGAAAGAGGCTAAACAAAAATGTTGACATTTCAATTAGTGTCATTTAGAGGTCAGGTGAATCTCTGCACAGCCTGCTCCCTTGTTTTTGAAGATCAGTAAATATATATTTCTTAAAATATTTAGCAATTCTTTTAAGGCAAAACAACCATGTGTCCTGAGAAAAACAGAGTGACACTTACAGTAGAAGTAAAAAGTGTAAATGTTGATGGACACCATCAATCAATAACTGTTTTCCTTCATTATGCTCCAATAAATTGCTTGTAACCAGCAACATGCAAATGTAGATGAAATAACGGAAAGACTATAACATGGAGTAAAGCTTTTTTTTTAGCCTCTAGAAATAATGAAATATTGTGGTTATGATTTAAAACTGTGTAAAGGAGTATTAGCTTATTCTTCAAAAACACAAGTCCTCCAGTGTCTTTGTGGGATTAAAGAGGTAGGGACCTGGTTCTCTCTCTCTCTCTCTCACACACACACACACACACACACACTACTCTGCGCAACTCTGGGACGACATGAAATGTGTAAGCCAACATCAAATGTTTAGTAGAAAGATGTCGCCTTTGAATGTGAAAGTCATGGTAACGTTGCTTCCATTTGAAGGCTTATGCTAACTCATTAGATTTTGTTGCTAATCCTTCCTTGAAAAGACAAAACAAAGGCCATGAAAGCGTTGGCGCACTCTGCAAGAAAAAAACTGCACAGGTATTATAATACTGTTTGCCTTCATAGAGAGAAAAAACGTGTTTGTAGGATGGTTTTCAATCTATTCTTTTACCATAAATTTCTCATTTAGGAAAGTACAAGTAAAATTATAGGTACAACCAACGCTTGATAGAACAACAAAAACATATGAAATGTTTAACTGAGAAAAAATACAATCTCATAAAAATAAATAAATGGCAGTTATGATTTTAGATGCACAAGTGTCCCAACCTTTTTGGATTTGGAGTTGAAGGAGAATAAAAGTCTCTTTATCAGCAAGGAACTCTGCAGGCTCGTAAAAAGGCACAATATATAATAACAAAGGATTTATTTGCATTTTAAAATATTTTAGGGATTCCTCAAGAGAGTTATTAAAAATAGAAATATGCTAGCTTTTACATTAAATGGGATTTTATGCTTATATGAAAGTAATGGCCTAGAGTGCAATTACAGTCCATTAAACTACATTTTGTTGTTCTTTCTTTCATTTCTCATAGCGAAAGCACTGATTTAAGGTAATATTAAAGGTCCCAGATAAGGACACTCAGTCTTTTATCATAATAAAGGCTATATTCTTGCATGTCTGCATGGAGTGGGACCTTCAAATAACTTTGAGTAGTTCTTCTTTCAGTAGTTTAAAGAAGTTTACCAAAGTGATGTAAAATGAGATAATTTCTTCAAATGTCCAAATAGTATTGAAACCACAGCTGAAGTTACAGGTTGTAAAATTTAAAAAAATAAATCTTTATGCCTCAAGAGTGTGGCAATGAAACAAATTCAGCTGAGGCAAATAATAAAAGTGGCAGAGGTAATGGAAATATAATATAAAATATATATTGAATATAATAAATATATATA
>VOQJ01033557.1:8122-19408 GCA_015052665.1 Apistogramma diplotaenia | reverse complement strand
GAGGCGGGGGCAAAACGGACCGCTTTTTTTTTTTTTTAGTTGGGGGGGGGGATTTTGTCCCGTTTTTTTTTTTTTTTTGGTAAGTCAGTGAGGCGAACCAGCAGTGTTGATGCAGGGGTAGAATCCACTTCAAAACAGCTCTACAAAAAGCAGGCTGGCTATTCACTTTCCAAAACACTCATAACATTAACAACCAGAAGTTGATGCAAAACCTCTGATAGCCCAATTTTCCAAAAGCCGCCCAAGCTCGGTCTGGTTTTTTTTTTTGCGTTTCAGTAAATTGGATCAAAGTGGCACTGATTAAAATCTGCTTCTCCTTAGCCAGGCAAGTCATGAAGCTCATCTCCAAAGCCAGACGATTTCACTTTTTGCCGATTCAGCCGTTTGACTGCTGTAAAGATTTCACAAGTCGAAGTATCTGAGATGACAGCGTTTCTTGTAAATAGCGCTCGGCCATGACAGTTTTGAATCTAAATATTTGCCTCTTTTAGCTCCACCAGTCACCACTTCAAAGAAAAACTGCATTATGATTACTTGCAGAATTGTGGCACTAAACAAAAGCGATCAAACGGGAGAGGGTGAAGGGAAAAAAAAGTCTCTAGTCAACATGAAAGTGGCGCAAAAGGTTCCTGGTGTTGTTGTTTGGTGACAAAAAGTGAATATTCCTGTCATTACCAACCAGAACAAAATTGTAGATGTGTAATCAGAGTGTAAACACACTAGCAACAAAGAGATGGAATCGAAAATGGGTTCAAACGTGAGAAAATGTTCCTCGTCTGAGCACCATGCCATGATTTGATTTTCCATATCCTCCAAAAGACAACAAGCGACAAAGTGATTGCAAAAGTGATTTAGTGGGGCTATTAGCACTGAAGTATCTGGATTAGCTCTACTTTCGTCTTCCAGGTGAGGGGGAAATGAGTCATTAATATCTGAGCCATGCTACATGCTTCTCTTGCAGCATCACAGCTTGCACGGAGGGAAATGCACAGCTCCCTCCCTTTTTTCCCGGTATTAGACATCCACTGAACAAATACTGCAAATGAGCCCCGCTTCCCCCACAAAATGGTAATAAGCCATAATTGCCTGTAATCTGAATACATTAGTTCTAAGAGGGTCCTGTTGCTTTTGTGTGCAATCATGGTAGAGCTTGAGTACTAAAATACGATGATAAGAAACATGTATCTTTGTCTGCAGGCAAGAAGGGGTCTGATTTAGGTCTGCCTCATCAATTATATGTTGCATATTTCATTACACAAGATTACATTGTACACTGAGCCTGTTTTCCAAGGGAAAAAAGCGGGGCAATGTTATTAAAATCAGAATCCAGTGACTTCTATATCTTTTAACACCGTATATGCAACCATTCCTTTGAGGTAAAAATTTACTATGCAATTAAAAAAAAATCACACATAAATGCTGCTTATGCTAGCAATGGGGAACTGTGTTTGGCGCACGTTGCAACAGCATGGCCCCACAGCAGAACAGGTGTTAAACTGCTGTCCCTTAATTCTCGAGCAGCTAAAATCTTTTTTTGAACTGCAGCAATTAGTCAGCTCCCTAATGCTTAGAGGGCCGATAATGGAAGGTGGGGATGCAGCACAGTGGTAAACCAGCTCCCTTCCAAATGAGTCTTTGTACTACTTTCAATTCAACAGGTGGTTTAAACGATTTGCAAGGCATTACATTATGTTTTCACTCGCGTTTTACAAAGCCTTCCAACTTTTCTGGAAATGGCGCTGCAGATTAAACGGACTGAAAATTTAAAAAAACTAAAATAAAAGTGTGGTTTTGAGGAAACACGAGAGACTGTGTGAAATTGAAAGCTGACTGCTGAGGGCAAAAGACCAATCACATTTGACATGATATACATTCAAGTCTTGACTTTATTAACCCAGATGACTTCTTTACTTCATTGGTGTTTTTCTGGGATGGATGGATGGTTTCAGGGCGACTTTCCTGTTTGTCTGTGAGGAGGAGGAGTGCAGTGTGGTCAAAGGAAGAGCTCGTTTAATCAGATTCTGCATCCGCATCACTTTTTTAACCTAGCAAGATAATGTCCTGGACTTGTTGGTGGGCTGCACTCTCAAAGTTGCTGTTTGTTTTGACTTGTGTGTTCCCCTCAGTCTGGAGGCTGGCATGCCTTCTTTCTGTCACTCGTTTTCTCTTTCATTTTCTTATTGCACTCCTTTCTTTCTCTCTGAGTCTCTAGAGTGAGAGGCGCCATTGTGTGCTTGTGGCTTGTTTACGAGGAACACTGATTCAACCCGTGAGGTTTGGCTTGCTCGTACTGGAGGGGGAGAAATATGAATGAATTTACTCCAACACTCCGCTTCTGCCCTTTATTCCCAAATTCTCCCATCATCATTCTTCCTCTCTACATGCTAATCGGCTACCTCTAGTCGCACTTTTCCACTGGTGTGTGCGTGTGTCACTGAGAGTGTATTTGTGTAGAGCCAGACGGGCGGCCAACACTGGCCAGAGGCTCATTTTTGTGGCCAGGCCAGTGTGTATCCCGACGGCTTGCAGGCGTCTCGGGGGCCAGCTCCTCCTTCCAGCTCCATTCCCTCACCCCGGGGCCTCTCCAGAGAGCCTTTGCAACCCAGCCATTGCTTAGTCATTTCTAGATTCTCCAGCACACAAACAGCACTTGGTTTCCAGCATTTATTAAGAATGACAGACTGTGATTGTGAGACCTGTTGGGAAAAAGAGGATATGGGATGGGGGGGAGACAAAAACTGGAAAGAACATTGAGAGTGGGTTTCATGGCTCAGTTGGCAATGGGAAGTCTTGGACTAAGATGTAATGATATCGCTCCAAAAATGTCAAGGTTAAAAATGTCTGCCTCCCTAGCTGCTGATGGCCATGTTCTTTATCTCTCATGTGCAAAGCCTGAGGTTGCCATAGAGACCCACCTTGCCTATTCTGGGACACTGGCTTGCTGTTTAGAGTAAACCAGCAGAAACTCAAACATGCTAAACCAGGACTGAAGTCTATATTTATCGCCACCAGGGAAGACAACATGCAAAACTGTAGCCAACCCTGCCTCCTCAATAAAATGTAACTGCAGAAACTTTGTTAGTTATTAATATCCATAATATCCATAATAAATTGCAGCCAGGGATTGGGCTTCGTTTTTGTGCTGATAACAAGGTCTTTAACAGAGTAAGAGCTGAGCTCCACGTCAATAGTACACGTGGCAAACAAATAAAATGGCACATGGTTTTAGTAAAGTTCAGAAGTTCAGGACATCAGTGAAGGAAGGGGGTGGTATTTGATTTCTCGCTGACACGAGAGGAAAAAGTTGGGGGCTGATGAGCGAGACCAAAAGTGAGAGACAGACAGGGCACGGAGACAGCAGCATCCTCTGCTTCACACCTCATCTTTCCCACGGTATTTGGTTTGCTTACAAGCAGGAGTCGGTGACAGGTTCCTTCCTTGTGTCCTGACCCCAACCAAAGGCAGGTAGCAGGCAGCCAGGCTGGACTCTGAGGTCTTTTTGCCAATCAGTGGCCCACTTGGGCCAACATAACAATAAGGAGGGATTTCCATGTCGTCATAAACCCCCTCCCCAACTGCTGATGGGCACCAAGCTATTGCTCTTTGCTGTCTCATACTCCATCTCCCCCTTCATATCCATTTTTGGCATCACTCCAAGGGGCTACAGTAACTGTGAAAGATCAGGAACCTTACTGGAGGTCTTTCTAACCCCCCCTCTAATCGTTTCTGCAGTTTGTGCTGTTTTGGCATTGGTATCCGGATGCTGATACCTAAGACAGAAAATCTGACCCCTGCTGACTCCACACAGCCGCACACTCCCCAGAAACAACCTCCAACCAACAGGAAGCCTGAATTCTCAACAACAATCTCCCTCCTAAGCTTGGTCTACTTATCCCCTTCCCTTCAGAATGTTTTTGCCATCTGATGGCCTATACTCTACAGTATTTGTGTGTACTGAGACATCCATGAATGGCTAGCTATTCTGAGCATGTGGAACATGGCATGTGCCGGATCACATCCACGAGATCTTCCCTGCGTGCACCCAACTACCATACCACGCTTACCATCCCCTGCTAAAGCATTTATTCAGGCTGGCTCAGGTGTCTTGCCCAGTAGTCGAAGAGTCTAGAGAACATTTTGCTTTGTCACAAAAGGCCAGAAGCTTTTCTGGGGTTCAACAACGGTGGCCCAGAGGTTGCCAGACAAGCCCTGTCAGACTCATCAAATCCCTCCAAATAAACTTCCAAAAAAGTGCAGTCTAAATCCTCTTAGCAGTTTGAGTGTGGTTAAAAAGTATTTATAATTATAAGCACGAGACTGTTTGACTGTGTGAGTGTGATGAGTCTTCCTGCTTTGCAAAAAATAGACCAAGAGAGCAACAGAAAAAAATTGAGAGAAACACTTGGAGAGACAATCGGGCCTAAGATATTCTGTGTTCTCCATAACATGCCTTTCAATCCTTTGAAAGAAAAAAAAATTACCACAGTCTCTGCAGAGCTACAGCTCTTGTAAATAATCCGAGTCTGGGCGCCACCTCAGAATCCCAGCCTGGTCCCTGGCCTGATGGGTACCATGTCAGTTCAAGACGAGGAGTGGGGGTGGTTGTTGGGAGAGGAAAGACTGAGACGAGGAAAAGGAGGGTGAAAGAAGGGGGGAGGCAAAGGGGTATCCAAGCCTGCTCTTGCATCATCGTATGAGTGCTTCTTATCGAATGCTGCCTGGCTGAGTGAGCAGACTACACATGTATAACTCAAGGAATTGAATAGGTACTACTCTTTTTATCCTTCTCTTGTCATTCCCACCTTCAAACCTCATCTTTTGCAGAGTTAATAAAGAAAGTTCGCTCGACTACAACTCAGATTCTTCCGCATGTTTTGAGGAAATAATGGAAAAATTCATGTCAGTATGCTTTTGTATACAGAAATCCATGTTTCAGTGCACATATCATAAACCCTTACAGTGCTTACATGTCCTCTCATTGTCTCCGCTACCCTGCAGCATTTTCTTGTAAAGAAATAAGGTTTTTGCCGTCCATATCATTAAGCACAACACACACTCTGAGTGGATTTTTCACACCATGAGAAATTTTTTAATCCTGCATTGTTTACATCAGTATTTACCTGCTTCCAATTCTCTTCTTCCTGACCTATAGTGGCACATTGCTACATATCTGGGCACATTACTGCCACCTGTAGATGACCTGAATCACTTGATCATCTGAATTAAAAGTAAACACTGAGATCTGGCATTCAGCTGGGAATCGTCTAAAACTCAACAAGAAACTTTTGATATTTTTTTGCAAATGAAAATACACCAAAAAGACTCAATACAGTGGCTGGGAGTTTTCCCCATTACATGGAATGTAAGGGCTTTCAGGTCTGGTCCATGACATCCAAAAAAAAGAATGTTTATAGGCTAGACGAGGGTCTAACTGAGTATGAATATGGAAAACTGGTCGTGTTTTAAATATGCGTGGCTTAATGGAAAGAGAGAGCAAGTGAGAATAAGGGCAAGATGAGAGAAAATGTGTAAAAGATGAAAAACAGCGAAGCCTCTGAGATCATATAAGAATATGCTAATAGGTCAATGAGAGGGAGCTGAAAGACGAGAGAAGGAAAAACAGATGCAAATCATTCTGTATAAAACTGCTGCTCCTAGACTGAAGCTCACAAGCATGTGAGCAACACTTGTGCTTAGTGTCAAAGGTGTCAGAGAGGATGTGAAACCCAAACATGTGTCTCCTTCGCATACAGATTACGAAATAAGAATGCAGTGACAACAGTGTATAACTGCTCTATATTTCACAGTACATTGTATAACATGTGTGGGTGAATGGGCTGCTAAGATGAGAAGAGTTAAACCTGACTTGCACCTTAACCACACCAAGTATAGGACTACTAGGAATTCTGATTACAGTAATGCACAATTCTCTGCTGAATACATCATCACAAAACTCTTGTAACTGATAAATTTTGCAGTGACTCACAAATGTGCAAATTTTAACCGGCTGTGAAGACAAAAGCGGCGCTTAAGCAGGCTTTTGTCTTAGAGATAAAATGTACATAATGCAGCTTGGAAGGGAAAACAAGAGCACCGCTGAGCGAGTGCCAACGCTCGGCTGTTTTCAATTCGTAACAGGGGGACGGGGGGGGGGTCAAAGTGTTTTCATAGTAAAGTCAGTGAAGAGTGTGTGAAGTTTGATGGGTCTAGCTTGAATGTCATGCACCTATGGTGTGAATCCGAACATCCTAGATGAGATTGTGATCACTTTCACAAGCTTTTCAGAAAACCTGACCTCGGACCGTTACATTCAGGTGAATGTCAAGAAGTGTCTACGGTGTGAATTTGAACATTGCAGCTCACATCGTTCTCAAAATATGGAAAATGTTCAAATTTTATGGAACAGATGCCGTTGCCACCAAGGCTGTCAATAGCTCAATTTTTTTTCTTTGAAACGGCCAAGCTAAAAATGACCATTTGAAGACCATCGACCCATCTTCCGCTTATCCTTTTCAGTGATTTTCCCGTGATTTGGTAGCTTGTAAAAGAAAGCATTGATCAGCCATTCTGCTGTAGACTTGCTTCTGCACTTGGGATCATTGTCCGGCTGCATGACCAAATTCCAGCCAAGCTTTAGCTGTTAGACAGATGACCTCACATTTGACTCTAGAATACCTTAGTATACAGGGGAGTTCATAGCTGACTCGGTGACTGCAAGGTGCCTAAGTCCTGTGGCTGCAAAACAAGCTCAAATCATCACCCCTCCACCACCGTGCTTGACAGTTGGTATGAGGTGTTTGTGTCGATATGCTGTGTCTGGTTTTCACAAAACATGCAACTGTACATTATGGCCAAACATCTCGTTTGTCCAAAGTTCCAGAACTCGTGGTTTGTTCAGATGAAGCTTTGGAAACTTGAGATGTGCTGCCATATCTGTTTGAGAGAGAAGAGGCTCTCTCCTGGCATACCTTCCAAACAAGCCATACTTAAGTATTTTTTCTAATTTTGCTGTCACGAACTTTAACATTGTATTAAAGCTGAGCTGTATTTACCTCATTTTAAGACCTGCTGAGTACCAGATTATTTTTATTATGGCCTGATATATAAAACGTAATAAAACTTTCTTTCTACCATGGGCTTTTTAGGGCACGCTCAGCTCATGTGCATGCTTGACACTGCGACTGTCCCCTCCAGTGCATCCAGCATCTCTGATTCAATACTGGCCAACAGCTAGACACCGCAACGCTTATCCATTCAGAGTTTGGCAGCACAGACTCGAATAGAAAGAGAAAACTGAGTGAGCCGTTGCAGTCACCTTCCATCATCACTATTTAGACATCCAGAATATCAAGTTATTAATAGCATACTTTCAGTATTATAAAGCTGTATGTAAGCTACGCTCATCTGTGAATGTATCTCAACAGCAAATGTGTCAGGTGTTTAGGAGAGCAGGAGACAGAAATAAAATGCACAGGCTCTCTTTATTACATCCTGATGGCATGTGGTTTAAAATGCATTGCAATTAATTGACAGTGTCTGTGTGCATTAGTTTATTGTTTGCTGTTAATTTGTGTGGTATTGCAGCACAGTAGTTTGCGGTAAAGCTGTGGCAGATCACAGCAGTTTGTCAGCCTCTAGTGGTTACCTGTAGAACCTTCAGCTGACACTGTAGTACCATAGAGAGCCTGTCATTTCTACTGTTGGAGCTCCTCTGTGGCTACGTGCACTGTCTGTGAAATAAGACTGCACAGCTAAGAAGCCAAGCGTACACCTAGTTAGTCCGGTGATTTTTTGAACTTTTACCTAAAACTGAGTCTTGTGTACATTATCATTAGATAGTTATAGGAGCACCAACAGAAACATAGTCCCTACTGTATGTGTTTGATTATATTTTTTTGTCAGACACTCTTAAAAGTGACGTGTTACAGATTAACAGAATGTTCCCTTCCGCTTATGGCATCCGAGTCATGCTTTGTGTGCGCTAAAAGGCTGAAACGGTGAGATTCTTTGGCCCTTCGCATTGTTTCATACATCAGCATCCATTCATTAAGTCATTCATCTTTCACACTCATCCCTCCTCCTGTTTCATACTTCTGTTTTACTGTCCTCGGCGGGTTAGTGCCTCGAAGTTCCATCTGTCAGCACCATCCAGGAGGGTGACAGAGCGGATGAGGCCCAGGGGAGACACATCAAACGTGGGATGCTGGCCTTGGTCCCCCTCCCCTCACCCTCCCCATCCCATTTCTATTTGAGTTTGCTGGCCCCTCCATCTGTCTGCGCATGATTTGGAGCTGGCTGTCGCAGGAAGGAAAGAAAGGACCTCCACCAATGACAAATGACAATCTCAGAATAAACACGCCAACGAGGGAGGGGATGAGAAATAGAGCTGAATCACTCTTTCATCATCCACCAGTCTCTGCTGGTCTTCTCATTAACCTCTGGTCTCTGCCCATGACTCTCTTCTGGTGCCTGTCACTCATTTTCTCTCATTCTTTCACTTTTGTAATCATATTCGGCAATTTGTCTTTTTGCGATGAAACTGGTTATTAATAATGCAGTAAAATGTCTCCGTTTGACTTTAATCACAAATTATATCACTGAGATTCTGGATTCTCACACATGTGAAGCTGATTCTCAGTTATTTTACAGCATGCATGTATTTTAGTGCTGCAGTCATGAATACTGCCAGCAATACAACTTCTGAGCGCATACCAATAGTACACCAGCTTGCACTCTACTCTAGCTCTCAGCACTAGCTAAAACCTGCAGCCAACATGCCGAGCCCCCCTGATCCCAGTGCCGGCTCAACCAAACACACACATGACAGATGCCTACTCTGCTGCAACGCAGGCATTCAGAGCATCTCCTCCAACACCAAAGGCATATTCCTTTTATAACCAGCAGGGATTAAGGCCCAATGGAGGAAGCTAGCATGTGCACTGGCCTTAGGCGGCTTGCAGATAAAAAAGCATCTCAAATTGAATCAATAACCACCAGCCGCCGACTAATCCTGGCTAGCCCCCATAAACACCACTGCAGCAGTCCCTCTGCCAATGCCTTAGTCCCACACCACCACGCCCAAGCACCAGACCCCTTCATCTTTTTATAACTGAACCCAAGGGCCATGCAGGCTGTGCTCAGGTGAGGCCTTTTTAAGCAGGGTAGGGTGAGCTGTATATTCTGAGCAAGAGGAACATGAAGGGGTACGCTTGTTCGCCCAGGTAATCCATCAGCAGACAGGCCAGCTTTGGGCCGCACGTTGATGGGCAGCTGGAGAAAAGTGGACAGCTGATGTAGGTCGAGCCCATCCGCAGCACGCCAGACGGGATAAAGAGATATAAGCCCCACCATGCTCAGAGCTCCACCCCTCCCCCCCCCCTTTCGTCTCCCATACATAGACCCATGTCATTCCAAATCTCTTTCATCTTCTAACCCAGCGGGTGCTAAAGCAAACTTTCCACATTGGCTCTCCAGAGAGACATGTTCACTTTTCTCAATGCCTCAAAGGAGCGCCACACTCCTTCAGCCAAACGATCCGAGATACCATTTTAAACAGGTATCGACTGCATGAAATTGCCTAAATAAAATATGCATTGAATTCAAAATATGGCATTGTGAGATGCATCAGGAAGGGCAGCTCACGTAAGATTCAAATATGTAGCACCATCCACCGCGGTGACCCCGGCGAATAAAAGATGATACTGGTTGAGCTCTAGACGTCTCATGGTTGAAGAACTCGACCCCTCGTGCTATATAAATATATGATGTATTCTGAAAACCTTGTTCTATGTCCAGAAATTGGAAAAATGGATGGATGGACTCAAATATAACAAAAAAAACAGCAGCGTAGAACTTAATTTTGGATATTTGATAATACTACATGTTTATCTGCATTGGAAATACGCTACAACTTTTAAGAAATTCATCAGCTTTTTGTTTTTTTGCTGACAAGAAGCCACCATCATGAAATACAAAGTCAGTGGAAAGCCATGAATTGTTTTTTTCTTCCACTGGCAACTGTGCACTGTCTCTATTCCCCTGGTGTCAAATAAAGATTTGCTTGCAAATATCAATACTGAGCGACATGTTTTTACAGTAAAATCTATTTGTCATTTGCTTTTATAGCTCACAAGTCCTCAGTGTCAACTCACACAGCCCTCTTCTCCCCCCCTTCTAAATTAATATCATTTTCCCTCTTTAAATTTTGGGTTGGGGCAGAAGATGCAAGCTAAGACGAGGATCAAGCCGTGGAGTGGTGGGATTTCCAAGCTGTCAGGAAAACTCGGCAAATCCTATCCCCAGGCCACTGGCTCCACACAGGAATGCGGGTCGTCCACTTTAATTGTGCTTTTCTCTCGATCCCCATCTTGCAAAATCAAATTTCCCTTTTCCCACTTGTGCATTCCCAGAGGAGCTTGGTGCAACATCTTTAAACGCAAACTCAAAGCCACATATAAAAAATCACAGTGAGCTTAAAAGAGGAGGCTTCAATGGTTAGATAACTGAAAGCTTCAAAGTCAGAAGGACTATAAGAGACAGCCGGACAGTAAATCAGGGAGACACTTCAAAGTGAGCTATGGAAACAGCCGCGTGGATGGATGGATGGCAGAGAAGAGGACAGAGAGGGATCGTGGAACAATTCAAGACAGCAGACAAAACAAACAAACACCACCACACAAGAACAAAACATCCTAACAATAAGCTGTATACACAAACTATCAGTGTGGAAAAAATATGACCAATGGTCTCGCTCCCTCTTACACACACACACACAGCTGTTGTTAGCAGGCAGGCTGACAGAAAGGCAGACAGACAAATAGAGTGAGGGATCTCCATGTGAAAGACAAAGGAGGGTACAGTAGTGGGTAGCAGCAGGCAGCAGCCAAGGGAGACTTCATTAGTGAGGTCAGTGCCCCAGGGTACTTAGTGTAACACTGGAGGCCTATGCACCCCCAACCCCCCCACCCCCACCCCCCGGGCCCTATGCCGAGGTGGATATTGCATCTTTGCGATAACATCTCTCTACATAGGAGGGGGGCCCCAGCATCACAGCATAAAGACCCCTGTTTTCGGCAAGTTTGAAATAAGGCTTTGTTCCCCCAAGGCCGTGGTCCCCTCCCCCCACCACCGTCTCCTCCTACTCTTTCCTCTTGGGTGGGCCAGAGACTCTCCAAAAAACTGAGCAACTTGTGTCTGGGGATAGACCCCCCCCCCCCCCCCCCCACCCACCAACACACCCCCCCCCCCCCCCCCCCCAAATAAACAAAAACAAAAAAAAAAAAACAC
>VOQJ01033554.1:24432-39069 GCA_015052665.1 Apistogramma diplotaenia | reverse complement strand
ACAGAGATGCTGCCTTCTTACATTCCCATCCGAGTGGCCGAGAAGATCCTCTTTGTGGGAGAATCTGTCCAGATGTTTGAAAACCACAACCACAGCCCGTCTAGAGCTGGTATTGAGAGTTTCTTTTGTAAAGTATTGTAAAGCATTCTTTTTGTGTCTCTAAGCAGGGCCTTCTTTATTTCAGGCTCAATACTGAAACACCAGGAGGACATGTTTGCTGCTGAGCTGCACCGCCTCAAGCAGCAGTCTCTTTTCAGCCTGGTGGATTTTGAGAACTTGATCGATCGCATCAGGAGCACGGTGGCAGAGGTGAGCTCATCTGGCACAGCAAAACTTTCAGTGTTAAAGAAAAAAAAGGGGGAGCTACTGTGGACAGTGTTGGAAAGTAAAGGCCTCATATTATCTTATTGACTCACAGCACCTCTGGACATTAATGGTGGAAGAGGCAGATCTGCTTGAACAGCTCAAGGTTTGTCCTCAACACACTTGGTTGTGCACCATAAATCAGTGTGAAATTAGCTGTGCTGATGTTTGTTTTTTCTTTGTTTTCAGATCATTAAAGACTTTTACTTGCTGGGTCGTGGAGAGCTCTACCAGGTTTTTATCGACCTTGCGCAGCAGATGCTGAAGACTCCTCCAACGGCCGTTACCGAGCACGGTAAATATTGATGTGCAGATCTCATTGCACACAATATGTGGTTGATGCTTTTTCAATATGTATTCATGCGCATACAGCAACAGCAAAGTAATAGCATATCAAGGTTATAGTCATGTTGCAAAGCAGTCCAGCTCATGAGATGTTTAAGGTCAAGGCTCTCGATCTTAAACACACCATATCATGTGTCATATCTTGTGACTTGTTTTCCACAGATGTAAACGTTGCGTTCCAGCAGGCAGCTCATAAGGTGCTACTGGACGATGATAACCTCCTGCCTCTGCTGCACCTCACCGTGGACTACCAAGGCAAAGATAGCAAAGGTGGGCTCATATTTTCACAGCTCATTTCAAGTTCATTTAGGAGGCTGAAGAAGAAAACCATCCCGTTCATGAGGTCATGCTTTCTGTGGTCCTCTTTATGTGGTGGTTGGTGCCCTCCACTGGTCAGTAAAAGTAAACATTCATGCTTTGCCATCAGTTTAAAGAAATATGTTGGTTATTTTGTATGTATGGCAGAGCCGCATCATCTGTGTGTTGTTTGATTACAAGCTATTGCTGTGTTTACTGGTTTGTGTCTTCAGAAAGGAACATAACAGTGCTTTAGGTGCTTCATCCATCCTCCACACTCGCTGCTAGCATCATTTATATGGTGCTACTCAGTGAGGCACAGTATTCACCTGGTATACTCGTACTTGCTCTCTCTCTAGCTCATGCTGATTAAGTTATCGGCCCAATAAGAATTGATGGTTCATTACTGCGTCTGCTTTCTCAGAGGCATCAGGCCCCAGAGATGGAGCCACCCCTCCACAAGACACTTCCCCTCGCGAGGTTCCTCCCACAGGCTGGGCGGCCCTCGGCCTCACCTACAAGGTCCAGTGGCCTCTGCACATCCTCTTTACTCCTGCTGTTCTGGAGAAGTGCGTGTTTACGTCCTCACTGCAGCTTTTAATCAGTTAGTGTGAGTGCATCTAGTCACCATCCTCTCCTCGTGTGTGTGTGTGTGTGTGTGTGTGTGTGTGGTCAGATACAATGTTGTGTTCAGATACCTGCTGAGTGTGCGGCGGGTGCAGTCACAGCTGCAGCACTGCTGGGCTCTCCAGATGCAGAGGAAACACCTGAAGTCCAGCCAGACGGACGCTGTGAAGTGGAGGCTACGCAACCACATGGCCTTCTTGATTGACAACTTGCAGTATTACTTGCAGGTAACAGTACAGCCAAGGAGTTGTTTGCCTCACACCAAAATATGCTTTAAACTGCGAGCACAGATGGTTTTCCAGATTATAATTACATTCAAGGGGCTAAACATGAGCTTTCAGGAAGTTTCAGTAACAACATATGTCTCCTCGGAGACGTTCCCGTTCCTGCTCAGAGTCAGAGGGATTTTTTTAGCCAGTTTTCCTGTGTCCTAATTATAAAAAAAGAAAAGATACTATATGCTTTTCCCAAGTCTGATCTAAACAGTTTTTCTCCTGTCCCTACTACAACTTAAGACGAGTGGAAATATTTTCCTGGTTCAGGCAGTAGTACTTAATGCCTGTGGAAGAATAAAAATTCCAGAAAAAAATCCTGTGATGTTTAAATGTGAACTATTACAAAGGCGTCACTGATGGTTATTTGCCTGCAGGTGGACGTGCTGGAGTCTCAGTTCTCTCAGCTGCTTCAGCAGATCAACTCCACCCGAGACTTCGAGAGCATCAGACTGGCCCACGACCATTTCCTCAGTAACCTGCTGGCTCAGTCCTTCATCCTCCTGAAGCCGGTATGAATCACCAAACCAAAATGATGTCACATCTCCCTTAGCTGCTACATTTTGACCTCCTTACTTGAGGCTGTTTGCTCCCCGTTGCTCGTCTTCAGGTGTTTCACTGTCTGAATGAGATCCTCGAGCTGTGCCACAACTTCTGCTCTCTGGTCAGTCAGACTGTGGCTTCTCTGGATGACAGGGGAGCCGCTCAGCTGGATCTCCTGGTTAAGGTAGCATCCACACAACGTTTTGTCCTCTGTGGGTAACTGTTCTAATACTAACACTGTCAAATTTCAGGGATTCAGGCGCCAGTCATCCCTCTTGTTCAAAATTCTGTCAAGTGTTAGGAACCATCAGATAAACTCTGATCTGGCTCAGCTGTTACTACGACTAGACTACAACAAATACTACACCCAAGCTGGAGGCACGCTGGGCAGGTAGGACAATACTGTCATGTCCAGGTGCAGGAAATTTCACACACCTCAAAAAGTTACTAGAATCTAAAATATCTACTTCTCTTTTTCAGTGTTTAAGAAGAAAGGACGTCATTGTTTAACCTGCAGAAGAAACTCCCTTCAGTTTTATCCTCCAAATCACAAGTCTCACTCTCTGCCAGTGAACAGAGCAGATGGTTTGGTTTTATTTGCAGAGATGATCAAAACATTGCTTTCTGCAATCTTGTAAAAACTGTAAATATTAAATACTGCATGTACCATTTCTGTGGAGAAAATAAACTGCAACGCATTAAAATGAAACAAGGGTCACAATTTATTATCCCATAAAAACAGACAGGATCAAGTTTATATACAGCAGAGGCATGCAACAGAACTAACGCTCAACATTTAGCTTGGTCAAAGGCATTTTGCACGTGGGGTCAGATTATGAGGAGGACGAGGACGAAGAGTAGTCGTGGCTAAACTGAGGCTTGCTGTCAAAAGCCAGGCGCTCGCCGCAGACGACGCTCTGGATGAGCCACTCCGGAGACACCAGCGGGACTTCCTGTGATATCGCACTTTTCTCGACCGGTGGCGGACAGGCATGGTCTGTCACCACAAGGTCATACTTGCCAGCAGGAACGTCTACAGAGGGAGCGGAAAACACACCGGTTAATGTTTCAGTGTAACAGCAACACTGGGTGCATTCTTCGGACATCGTGGTGTGGATTCTGTACCAGAGTTGTCCTTGTCTGCTTGGAAGTGCCGGATGGAGGAACCTCCACCCATGGTGATCAGCTGGGCCCAGAGTTCCACGGGTTTCTCAAACACCAGAAGGGCGCGCAGGCCTTTGAACGGGCTGCAGCGGGGGTGCCTGAGGAAGCAAACGGAATATTTGAAAGAGCCCTGGAGAAAAGTTAGACTTTTCTAATCCCTTAATACACACGAGGACACTCAGAGTTTGCCCACATGAAAGTATTGCATCATAAGTAACTGACATTTATTATAAAAACAGGAATGATGAACAGGTCAAATGACTGGCCACCAGGTGGAGCTTGAGTTTGCCTTTTGGCTGTCCGTGTCCATCATCAAAGTTTTTTGATGATGGATTTTCACTTTTGAAGATGTTTATGTGCAGATGTGCTACATTTTCACATAAACTATTTATTTGCACCATAAAAAAAGGAGCTTCTGAATGAAATCACTTTAGGTTGAGAGAGAGACACAAGTTAATCACGGTTGCTGTAAAACAGACTGCTGGGAATTTCTCTCTCAAAGAACACCTTCTTAACTCAGTCTCAAGAACTACTACACATCAGACACAAATGAGAAACCTGTACAATCCTCTGCACCCATCAAATAATCCCAAAGAATGAAAAGCAGCACCAGGGGAGGCGTCCTCTCACCACTCTACTATGGCATCGTCTGGCCCCAGGCCGGCAGGCAGCAGGTAGTTCCTGTAGTTGAGCAGCTTGTTCTCTTTGCAGCAGTCTCTCACCCATATATGTGACACACATGGCACGCCGCTGGCCAAACACAGCAGGTACTTCCTGGTACGGCAGTGCTGGTCTGCGATGAGCAGGCTCTGGTAAGCTGCCTTACACTGAAGAGGGAGTCAAGTGCAGAAAAGAACACATGGGTAGACTGTAGCTTTACGTGATGTTTGTCACCATGGCGACGAGAATTAAAGTGCATATGACCATATCAAACACTGTGAGGTGCAAACTGGGCAGCAAAACCATCGATTCTGGATACATGAATACACCCTGGAGACAATACTGAGTTAAACTGGCACGTTGTGACTGTATTTGTATAGTGCCAAATCACAACAGTCGCCTCAATCTGCTTTATATTATATTATTATCATATTATATTATGTATCATAATTCCTGTATTCACATAACTTCATGAACGCTGGTGTTTTCAGTACCTACCTGTTCTTCATTGAAGTCTGGCAGGATAAAGCCTCCGCCTGCCTGCAGCTGGGATTCTGTGTATGCCTTATTATATGGACCCGTCTGCACATAATCTATAGGTGAGAAAGCATCAAAGTGTGTGGGATAATATGCTTTAACATGGAAATAGGCTTAGATTCAACAGGCAAGCAACAGCGCTCCTTCCTAAAATAATGACCTGTCATTTTTTAACAAAAAACATTTTTTGCCTAAATCATATTTTCTGAAAAATGACAAACTATTATTTTAAGAGGGTGTCAATATAAAATTCTGCTGCTGCTACATTTGGGATTTAAATAAAGATTTTTCTGACTTTTCAACACCAGTGTTTATCTGGCAGAACTGAAAGCTCAGCTCTGGGCTCTAAAATCAAAGCAGGAGAAACTGAGGCAGAACGGTGACGTGACGTTTTCTGTCTCACCCTCCTCACTGTCGCCTGTGAGCATGTTGATCAGTCGGTCGCTCTCAGACGAGGCGGTCAACATGAAGGCGAAGCCCATGAAGAGGGACGTGTTCTGGGGCAGCGGACCGTGAGTCTCTGCCACATCTCCAGACTGACCCGCGGTATCTGAGCCGCTGCCGGAGGTGTTACACGCACCGACCCGCTGACCTGACGACACAAACACACGCGGTCTTACAAGGAAAAAAGACAGCAAACGTATGACTGACACTTTCTTTAAAGGTCCAGTTCACCCAGAGCCAAAATAAAACAGATTCATGCAGATGGTTTTTGCTTTATTGTGATGATATCTGGACTACTTCCTGCCAAAAGAATCAACCATGAGTGTGAGCATGAGCACATTTAGAGCGATCACTGCCAACAACAACAATCACTGTGCTTGTTAAGAGAGAAACAGTTTATGATTTGGTTGAACTCATCACCTTAACGTCAAACAGAACAGCGCTGCCCAAATAGTTCTTAAAGCAAATGCACCCGTGACATACGCTTCCCCTCCCCTCCACCTGTGAACCAACACCGTACGAATACTGGTGGCATGTCATTCATTACCGAGTGAGTCTCAGCGGCAGTGTCAAACAGCAGCCGAGGATGCACACACGCCGTATGGAGGTCAAGCTGTCTTAGTAATGCTCAGTACAAAAATGGCACATTACTGATTTCACATGAACAACAACCTGAATCACGTTTTCATCAAATCATCAATATATAAATAAGATCTGTGACATAAAATGATTAAAACATCAACAGTAAAACACAGTTCATTAAAACCAGTTTGCATGTTTAAAATCTAAATTCAAAGCTGACTGCAACTGCATGAGGCGGTCATGGTCATGGTGAGTCAGTCTTCATACCAGCTCTGGCCCCCACCCCCCTGCGCCCCCTTTTGGCCGGCCCCCGGTTGTCCTCTGAGATCATCAGCTTCCTCTTGCCGGAGGTTCCCGGGGTCCGGGGGCTGCTGGATGAGTTGCGGTTGGGAGTGTTCTGACCCCCGGGGGTTCCCCTGCGTCTCCTCTTCCCCTCAACCAAGTTATCTGAGGGAAATAAACCACAGGGTTAGTGATCGCAATGCAAAGTGCAACTGGGAGCAAAAGCTTCTTGAGAAAATAGTTAAATATTTCTATCTTTCATACTTGTCATATCTCCTGCTCAATTATTAAACTGATTCCATCATAAATTCCACAACTCGCATAGTAATTATGAAATATCGCAGATTCTCAAGGTTTTGATTGGCGAATGCAACCCTTAGATGACAGAGGGCTGCACAGAAAAAAGCATGTGTCTGATCAGAGGACAGTGGCTTATATTAGCAGCTGTCATTTTTGTGCTGGTTTAGTTTCTTTCAGCAATCAGCTGAAAGCTGTTAAATATAACAAAAATAGGATCATTGATAGGAAGGTTTAGTGTGCCAGAGGATCATTCCTCTAGTCTCATTCTTCAGTGCAGATATATCACAGCAAGACATGAATGAAAGGCACATTTGAGCGCTCTTTGGTTGTAGTAGTCACAGTATTGCGTAAACTGTACCCTTGAACAGTCTTTATTATGTTAAACCAGGGTTCTCAAAGGTAATACTTGGTTCCTTTCAGCCTTTAAACTGAACTCAGGGTGATCTGTGATCACTCCACTCAAGCTCACAGCCCACTGAAGCAAACCACACTCGTATCAGAGTTCAGTGGGCCGTTCCATCAACCAGTGTACTGTTAAGACAAGGTGCTACAGGTTTGCATTATTTTTTGCACTGAATTACAGGTCTCTTAGGCTGCTCTTTACAGATTGCATTCTACTGCATTTGCTTATTGGGACAAAAAAAATATAGATGTCAATATGAAAAACAAATTCCAAGGGGCACTCCACTCCAAGGGTGGCTTAGTGGGGAAGCCGGCGATCACATGTACCTTTCCCCAATTTCCTGTTTCTCGCTACTGCTAATAAAAGCCGCTGTGGCCAAGCAGAAAATCCTGACATTAAAGGCATCTTCTTTGGAACCTGTACCACCCCTGACTGTCATTATAGAGGAAAGCACTGGCCAGTAGGCAGATGAAGATGGTAACACTACTAAAACTACTGCATTGCAGTTATTACAATGTTATTACAATGTTTCACTTACAACAAAAGTATTGTGTCTGTTATACTTTATACTGTAACATGTTGTAGCTTGTTGAGGTGAAGCTCATTATTTCCTTTTATTTTCTCCTTTAATTGATGAGTGTTTTATTTATAGATATTCTAAAAATATCAGCTGCAGCAGCAGCTCTTAGTAGTCTTATCAGTACTAGAGCCTTGTCGGATCATGCATTTCTCACATTTCTGACTAAAGAAAAATCACTGAACTCCTAAATAAAGTCTTCAGATCTACGGCCCCTCACCCAGACTGATGTCAGAGGCCTTGGCCAGTGGAGTAGTGGGCTCGTAGGGCCCGAGGCTGTGCTGCTCCCTCAGCTTGTTTCCCTGCTCCAGCGACAGGATGACTGCAGTCCTGTTGTACCACTGCCTCTGACCCTCCTTCTCCACACTGTAGAACAGCTCCTGGCCCTCTGTCTTATGGCCCTTAACAACCCCTGCACAAACACAAGAGGCAGAGCATAATTATATGTAAACAACCATAGGTACATTCAGTGTTGGTATCTTGATCAGTTTTCTCAGTCCAAATGAGAAACCAAATGGAATAAAGGGACAAAAAAATCAAACCCACCCCGATCTTATGCCCAAAGTGTGAGTGGTTATCACTGATCTAACCTGCATACACCCTCCCCGTCTTCCTTACCTATGCTGAAGTACTCGTCTTCCAGCAGAGCGGTGACCTCTGTCTCCAGTGGGATGGGATCACACAGCAGGATATCTTTGCCAGCCACTTCACACTCGTAGCCGTCATCAAACCGTAGGCGGAATCTTCCCTCACCGGCGTCTTTGATGATGCGACCGGAGTAGAAGTAGCCATTGGATGACCATTTAGCCACCACTCGCAGGCCGACAAAGCTGCTCCCGGCTGAACTTGCCACCTCTGGCGAAGACCTGAGGGAGTCCGAGTGGCTGGGCAGCTCGGGGTCTGTGGGGCTGACAGGGAAACGTGGGGGGAGCATCCGGCTGTACGGCTCATCTTCTGAGGAGGACTGTGGCTGGCCGTGAGCTCCGAGTCTCCGCAGCGAGCCACCAACTCCTCCCCTTTGAGAGAGAACAGAGTCCTGTGTAAAAGGCTCGTGTCTACAGCTGTACATTTAGAAAAGGTGGACGACATTTCACAGACAAATTCTTTTCATTTATTCAGTAAATATCTTTTACCTTTAACATTTTCACACCTACCTTTGTAAAAATGATCTATTTGTCCTGTAGTATGAGATTATATTTTATTTGTTGACAAGAAACCACTACATAATGTACAAGGGCACCTTTAAAGCAGCTTTTATCAAGCAGCAGAACAACTAACTCACAACTGCACAAATGTCCCACTCCCCTTTTCCCACTAACCAAAGGCTTACAGTGTCATGCATGCAGCTAACAGCAACAGTGTAGCAGTACAGTCATGTCTGAATATTAACTTAGTCCTTAATTAAAGCACCTGTATGATTGTGTGGTATGGGAGCACAGCATTAGCTGCAAAATCTACAAACCTGATGACACACCAGCTGCACTGAACTGTCCTGTTCTCTTAAGGCCAGATTGACTACACAGGACACATTTGCATGACTGCGAAGTGGAAAGTTCTGCAGGTGGCGTACTAGAAAGGTCTTCACTTATAAACACATCCTGTCCATTTCAATAACGATCAACCAAAACTACCAGGAGCAGCACAAATTAAAGGGTCACAAAGAAGCAGCTCTGGTAAGAAAGACGCTCACCTACCAACAAAATAAAGAGTAAGCTCAGGTTTTACACCTGCGTTTCTTACTGAAACAGATGGGCAATCCAGGTAAGTGAGAAGTTAAGAACAAACAATTTGCGCTGATATGAAAGCAAAGCCTTCTGTCAGAGACTGCTGTGAACTGTGTGGGGGTTTGGAGGTTGGGGCAGTGCAGAATTTAGAGAAGAGCTGTTTTATTACAAACATGTCTGCCTTATAAACCTGAAATTTCACATCAGATCCTGACCTACCCACATGTTAATGAAACTGCTACGGTGTCACAAGCGTCAACATACTCGTTACTAACAGTTTGTGCAAAATCCTCAAACACATTAAGTGGCTCCTCAACAACATGTAGATGAGACATTTGAAATTTGATTAATTACTAAACGAACCTCAGTAAATGATCTGGAATGATTTTTGCCACAAGAGATAAAAGATGGCACTTCTTTCTATGGAAAATTTATAAATCACACAAATCATCAACCAGAAAAATCATTAGTTTCAGCTCTAAGTGAGAAGGTTAGTTACAGGAAACTTGTTAAGAAAAGGAAAAAATAAGGTGTTATTAAGATTCAGCAGCTCATAGTGTTAAACTCCTGCCGTGTCCATGGTTTCTGTAAATGCAGGGCGAGCCTCAGAGAGGACTCACCTGGACAGGGAGGAGCGGGACGGGGGTCGGCCCCTTCTAGCCCTTCCTCTGGGGTTCAGCGGGACGAAGGCCCGGGACCCCAGCGTGCTGTAGCCTCTGTTCATTGTGACCACTGACCCTGCCCTGTGACCCCTGTGACCCCTCTGTTGATGCCCACCTCCCCTCCTTGGACTGCAGACACACAGAGGGGACGAATGGAGCCGGTCAGGTTGCACAGGCACTGATCTGGAGGACTCTCTTAAAACGAAAAGCCACCTCACTGAGGAGTGAGAGCTGTCCAGTGACCCCAGATATATACCTGTGACAACATGTACCTGACGCAGGCAGGGATCAGTGAATCACTGAGAAATCAGGGTGTTAGAGAGTCAAAGAAGGTGAAGAAGTGACACAAGATTCAGCATGCAACTAGTACAGGGAGACAGAGCGGAAAGACTGAAGTGAAATAGTAAGAACTTCGGCGGTTCGAGGATGAGGAGGTACCTAATGGATTTGCCCCCTCTGCTGGCTGGAATGATGAAGTCTGGCCTGATGAGGCCGGTACTGCTGCTCGTTCCCCCAGAGCTGTGCTGCAGGCTGGACGCCTTGGACGAAAGGGAGCTGATATCGCCCAGGTCACCAGAGGTCATAGAACTGCTGCCTGTGCGGCACGGGGATATGTCGCTATCCAAGACCTGACAGTCCACCACGGGCTCCTCACTCTCCTGGTAACATCATAGAGCGCAGTGACACGAGAACCCATTAAATACGTTTAAAAAAAAAGGGAAAAAATATTATATTTTCAAAGTTAATATAAGGATTAAAAGTCTACTGCAACAGTGTTTGGCTCATTTATAAAATATTATCTTTCTTTACAAAGTGCTGGTAAAAAACAGCCTGATAATGATCAGGAAAGTTCAACAAGAACCATGGATGTCTGCACCACATTTCAAGCAATCAATACTCCATGAAACTGAAACAGAAGTGCATTTTGTTCTCATACGGGAGGCTGCAGCTTGTGCTGCTATTAAACTGTTTACTTCTGGGGACGTCCTGTATAAAGAACCGAATATTCAGCACTAATCAAAAGAATTGTGGGGGTGTTTAGACAAATGATGCAGATTTTAATCACTACAGTGTTTCATGATAAAACTCAGAGGTAATGATTCAAAAAGCAGCACGGGCTCCAGAGACGGTTTACCTCAGTGACTTTGCGATCCACCTCTTTGCCGTCCTCATAATACACGTCTGTAATGATCCGTGTGATGGTGGTCCGCACTTCTTGGATGGTGCGCACATGTCTGCGGTGAGACGGGACAGTGGTTCTTCTAAAGGACGGGGACTCGGGTTCACCCTTTTAAGACAAAATCGAAGAAAGACAACTGAACAACAGTCACAGGAATACGTCGGGAATCTCTTCTTCAAATGGGCTCAGTCTTCATACCCTGCAAGCCGGGGAGCGGAACGCCGGAGCATCAAAGCTGGTCTGCTGGGAGACTGTCCGCTGGTGAGACACACAGGAAACGCTGATTAACATCACCACAACAGGTCTTTAAAAGACTACAACTGAAATGGATGAAACGGTTACATTGAATTTGGGTTGTGTTTTTTTTCCTCCAGGCAGAAAAAAAAAGACAAATAAGAGTAAATCTGTAACATTTGTGTTAAGCAAAGAGTCACCACAGCCAGTGAGATTTTATAAACTCAACCACAGGTGTGAGAGCGTTTAGTAATGTGCATCTGGTGCCAACAGCTTGAGATGAAAATATTTTTCTTCTTCTTCTTCTTCTGGCTGCTCCCTTCAGTAGTCGCTACACGTATCATCTACCTCCATCTCACCCTCCTCTGCCACACTAACCCTCTGCACGCCCCATCCATGAACCTCCTCAGAGGTGTTATAACGATGAGCAATTAATTATGATCATAGCCAAAATTAAGTGGCTATAGTCACTAGCTTCAAAGCAGATTAAGTCCACACTAACCATCTAAGGGCAGGTGTGTGTGACAAAACTCTCCGCAAACCACGCAAACTTGACCCTGCATGCATAGAGAGGAGAAAGTGGCTGCCAACAAAAACGTGCCTTTAGCCAAGTTTACAAGCATTTGTACTGTGTGGTTACATAAAGCACAGCTGCAGTGGGCAGGCACTTTCTTTTTATACAAGTTTCAACTGCAACAGGTGGTTTGATAAATGACTCTGTTTGGCCTTTTTATCTGCAAAGGTTTTAACTGAGCTTACAGCACGAGGAGAACTGTGGCTGGCTTTACTGCAGCACTGCCTCTTTGCTGTGACAGTGGGAATCACTCACACAGTCACAGCAAACTTAGCAGGTACCATGTGACACTGTTTTCATTCTCTCATGTTCACTTATCGAGCGCTTAAAAACCAGTTTGATATATAGTTCACTGTAATCCTCTGATAAGCTGTGACTGCTGTTTCAGATTAATTAGGAACATTTTGTTAGCTTGGGCTTTAAGAACTATGTCCCAAGGCAACAACTGCAGACTAACGTTAACGACTGAGTGTTTCCTTGACTTTGGGAGGACAAGGCTGCATTTTTAGTTAAGTAAATCCCACCAGCATCAAAGCAGAGCAGCTGCCGAATGCTGTATTTTCAGTTTTTTCCTGAGGTTGTCGGTATTACCGTGCTTACACGAACTGTTTCACAGTCAGTGTTCATCCATCTATTTTCTTCCGCGTCACTACTGAAGCAGCCCCAACCTATCTGTCAATCTCCCGTCACTGGTGAACAAGACCCTGAGATACTTAAACTCCTCCACCTGGGGCAGCAACTTGCCCCTGAGCCAGAGTGGGCACTCCACCCTTTCCATAAAAGCTATGAACAGAATCGGTGACAAAGAGTAGCCCTGACGAAGTCCTGCACCCACAGGAAATGAGTCCAACTTACTGCCGGCAACACAGACTAAGCTCTCGCTGCGGTTGTACCGTCATTGTACAGCATGTATATGCAATTTGATTCAATGTATTAAAAAAAACTTATTCTAGTCACCATAACGTCCTGTGAGAGCCATGACAGAAAAGCGACTGAAACACAGAGTAACATTAAATGTGCCTGGGACTTTATTTTTATTCATGATAAACACATAATTGAAATACATGTGACGCATCACTAATCCTGAGCTGCATACCTTGCTGGACGGTGTGGAGGTGATGGTGTTATCAGAGGTCTGCTGGGAAATCACCTTCTGCCTGACTGTTGTGCTGTGTGGGGAGGTCGGCTCTTGAGCTTCAGGCAGCCTGTGCTCAGCCGGCTCAGCGGGGGCGGGGGCGTCCCGCTGGTTCTGCTGCGGTGCTGTCAATACTTCCTGGCTGTTAGGTAGACTGTTGCATTCTGATGCGGGAGCCTGGGAGCTCCTCTGTGGTGAGGCAAACAGTTCCCCCCTGGAAAAGATGTTACACGTGTAAAGATGAGTAACATCTTGCCAGCGATTGTTTATTCAGGTCTTAAAGGACCTCCAAAAGCAGTCTCACAAAAAAATAAAAATAAAAATACTGATTTTTCTATCTGGATACATGAGCCTAACACTAGAAATGTGCTCCATTAGACATACTGAAAAGTTAATCATCTCCTACCCCTGTATCTGCTGTTGAAAGCTATAAATACCTGCACCTTTAGACTATAGGTGCAGCGGTTATAATGAATCACAGTACAGCAAGCTAGACTTGGCATTGTGGAGGTGAGGATCACAATTTCAGTCCTGGGTTCAGAGTTTTCACAGCCCTGCCTCAGATACAGCCAGATCTTTTTTCCCATTAGTAACTGATAAAGAGTTAAATCAGACTTAACGCAGAGTTGACGCTGATCTCTGCAGAGGATAACAATATGGCGATTCCACTACTTTTGGGCCAGCAGAGAATCAGTGGTGTTAAAGAGAATTCAACTGCAGAAGACGCTCAGTACGATGACCTAACATTGTCACACCTTACCACTCTTCATGTCCCAGGAGAAAATGCACCGAGTACAAAAAATAACCATCCAATCAACACTGGAATCCAAAAGTAGGTCTCACACACACACACACACAGTACAGTAGGAGGCCTATTTCTCTGCTCTAACATGCATCTGGGTAAAGGGATTCAAACCCCCCACATCAGACATACATGTGAAAGACTAGCAGATTAAAAAGCAGGAACATGTGTCAAGATGATGTAAATAATAAATGACAAAGGACAACCATTGTGGTGAATACTGTGATATTAATGTACAAACATTAGGCAGGCAGGAGGCACAATGATATGCTTAAAATGTGAATAAAAGTGGGACAACACTGCTGTGAGCATCTGGCAGGCTTTTCCCTCTGGTACCTCCATGCCTGCACTGCAATGCATAATCTCAAATGGTCAGTGATGTATGAACTAATCTATCAAGACATATTAATCACATACCTTATTGAAAAGAACCCTGAAAGGTTTAAAGGAGAAACGGGGCAATGGATCTTTATCTATAACCACAGCTTCAACCACTTCTGGCTCTGCCAGGATACGTCACATTACTCTAACAGTGCATGAAGCTAACCTGACAGGTGTAGTGTTGCCTTCGGGCTGGCTGTCCTCCTCCGTCTCCTGCTGCCGGTGCACCTGCCTGACCCGAGAGAACACCGACGGACTGCTGGAAGATCAATATTAACGCTGTTAAGACTTTTACTCCTGAGAGTAACATAATCTTAAAAGTTTTAACTTCAAGAACGAGAGGACAAAGAAGCGACAAAAACAATCTGAGGCTTTGCTTTGATAAAGTAAGAAAACCAGCAGATACGAGTTTTATATTAATGAATGTAAAGTAGATTTCACGTAGTTTTATGAACAGATTTAGCAACTAAAAATATTTTTAGCAAAGCAGCGCGTTCAAAATGTTTATTTAATAATTTTTATGGTCAGTCAATACGATGTGCGAGCACT
>VOQJ01033554.1:0-16239 GCA_015052665.1 Apistogramma diplotaenia | reverse complement strand
GCCAGTTAACCACGACGAAACAGAGTATTCCGGGAATTAATAAACTATTATCTGATCAAGAAAGCACGATGAAACTAAGTCACTTTTAAGTTGAAACATAACGCGTCCATATGCCTTAAGCTGATGTCCAAATGTGCGATCAGTGCTGTTTTACACGCTGTTATACACAAGGCTCCAAGCAGGTGAGCTCGGCCGATGAGGCGGTGATTCTGAAATCTGGGCTACTTGTACTTTCTTTGGGCATTTCAAAGTAAGTAATAACTAGCCTGATAACAGACATAGCATCTTCTGGATGAGATCAATGTGATCCTTACCAGTACCGGACTGCGAGCGGTGGGCTGCAGGCTGGACAGGCGGCGGGCCAACAGCGCTCGGTAGCTGCTCTCAGGATCGTCTTCCAAAGCGACACTGTCCGGCTGGGAGTCCTCCACTATCAAACACGGATTCTCAGGCTGAGGCAGGCTGGAGTCCAGTTCACTTCCACCGGGATCCATGTGGTCAGGCTGAGAACAGGAGACGGGCTGCTGTTAGCTAGCCGGGCCGCAGGGAAACAACAGAGATGGAGCCATGTGAGTGCCCGCGGCCGGTTATCTGAAAGCACCCACTGCTAGCATTAGCTACGTTTAAAGGCTAGCAGCTAACGCTCCACCCAAAAACAAAGGCTGCAGCTTCCTACTCAAAAGCCAGTCTGTCCCGAAGAACCTCAACCGTACGCCTACAAGTGCCTGGTAAATTTACCGGAAAGCCAGCAAGGTGATTAAAAACTGGTTCGCATATTTATTTAGCGGCTGTTTTATTTTTTTGTCTTTATAAAAACACACGCACGCACACACCCACTTCGGCACCCCGCGTCCTCGCGGTAAAACTTGGTAGATGCAATTTCATTGGTTCAGCTGTGACGATGGCGTCACAGGGAAACGCTGATTAGTTTGATGGTTGCAGGACGGCTATAATGGATACAATGATATACTTGTATACGTTCAGTATGCAGTATTTACTATTTGTATTACTAAATAATATGTGTATTATACAATCTCAGATTCTTTCCAAATAATGTATATATGAAAAACTGATATTCATTTGCAAATAAAAAACGATAAATATATATTTAATATGCGCTATTTTTTTTATTCATGTGTGCTTTAAATGCATTTAGCCCCTTAGCCCTTTAACAATAGATATTTTATTAAATCTTAAGGACACTTCAAGGTTTTTCACTTTAAACTGTGGAGTTTCACACCTTGTCATAATAAATCGTATCTAAGAGAGAAATATAGGACACTACCTCCCGCGCTGGGATCTCAGAGACCTTCATAGGTCCTTGTGGGGTTTTCAGGGACAACGTCAAGAAGAGATATAGGTTCAGTTTTTTTACTGTAATTCCCCTCAAGAGTTTGTGTGCACAGATTATATGTCACCTGATAGCCATATTAAGGTCTGTGGGGTTTTTTTATATTTTGGTAGCACAAATTTTTAGAAAAGGGGAAACCTCGAACCAAACCTGACTACATGGTGTAATATATGTGCATCTGCAGGCCGTTCACCTCCAGTTTAAGTAAAATACAGGTCTCCCTCTCTTGTGAACTGCCTGTGTTGTAATCATAAAAGAAATGAATCTCTATCAGTCCCTGTGATCACAGTGATTAAAACTGCAATGACGCACGTGTTTACTAGATACACTGTAATGAGTTCTTAATCTTGTGCTGCGTGCTTGCGGGTGAACATTAATATTAAGTGACTTTGTCATGATTTGACAGCCCCAGTTTCCATGGAGACACCAGATTACCAGTAACACCGCAGTCTATGCTAATGTAGATCACAGTTTGGCAGAGAAAGTACAAAGCAGCAGCCTCTCAGCGCATCATTGGTCCAATAATGCGCTGTGAGAGGTCTGAGGTACACAGCAGGCCTTTAAACGAAACAAAAGCTGGATGGACCAAAAGACATCCACACCATCTTCAAGAATCAAGAAAACCATGAAATGCTCACCAGAAAAGACTTAGATTTAAGAAAGAGTGAGGGGGTGCTTTGGGTATCCAATGATATCTTGTGAGTAATTTTATAGCGATATTGATAACACCACAAGACTAATGAAACAGGATGAGGTCACTTCAAGTGATCGCAGGCTCTAAGTTCGTTCATTTTTACTTCACACGCCTGTGAATGTCTGTGCAGAGTGATTTGTATGGTTCTTATCTTTGTGCAGCCCGTGTGTGTTTGATCCCAACCTCTGTCGGCCTGTATCTATTCTGGTCAGCTTAAAGGTGCATGATGCCAGACAGAAGAAATGGGCCCCGGTCCTCTGATACAGGGAAGCAGCACCAGCAGCACGAGCAGGGATGCTTACCGGCATTTCAATATGGAGACATGTGGCTGGCAACAATGCATTAATGAAGCCCAGCTCGTGCCAAATAGCTCGCGGTGCTTCTATTCACGATAACAAAAGATGAGTAAGTGTCATTTTCGTCTCTAGCTGGATGGATGCTGGTGGGCATCAGCTTCCTGCAGCCAACCTTATGACTGGTACCGCGAAGTTCAGCGTCACATCGTCATTTCTGCAGGTCGGCCTGACACCCACATTAAGAAATGCGCAGGCACTACCCAAAATGTCTAATCTGAGCCACCTCTGCTGGAGCCGGCAGACACAAACACACAGACACACCGTGGACGCTTGCAACGCTGCGCTTTCTTCTTTACCGCAATGCAAAAAGGAACAAAAGAGCTTTTACCTTTCGAGATCAATATGTCTGCTCCTGGGCTTTCCAATTTCTTTCACCGTCCCGTTGCTTGCAATAATAAGGCGTCCAGCATCACTCAGTTCCTCCTTGCCTCTGTTTTGCTGAGAGTCGGGGTGTGGGATATACACGCATGGCACGTAAAGATGCAAAGGCATTTTTAATGTAGATATCATGCTCCGCTTCTCTGGAGTCAAACGCGGCAGCGCCGTATTGATTAGACTAATTTGGAAAGACTAAACGATTCCTCCCCCACAAACAAAAAATAACTTCCGAATTAAATGAAACATCAAGTGTATTCTCTCAAAATTATAATCAGCTCGACGACTTATTTCTAAAGTTATTTAATGTCTTGTTTGGAGAATATTGACTAATCTGTTTCATGTACTGTCTTGAAAAATATATATTTTAAATGTTTTATGTGTATTGATGCTGTACATCAACAAACTTTGAAATGATGTAATTATGTTACAAATGAAACAATTATTTTATTAAATAAGGCTTTATCTTCCTTTGAGCGTTTGTGTGTAGACAGGGGGACTTGCATCCAGTTTTGAGTTGAGTTGAGTATTCATAAATCATGATGAAAAACATCTGAACTAAAATAAACGGAATTAATGTGTCTTACAAGTGTACAGGTGCATGTAAAAATATGACTTACCTGAACAAAAAAGAAAGTGGCCTGACAGCAGACAAAATGATCAAGGCTTTACATTTGGAAGTCAGAGTAAATCATGTCTGCAGCAGAGAACATATTAAATGGGAAACATATAAATATTTAATCATAAATGATAATGATAAAGTCTGGGAATCATTCGGAAGTTACACAGGAAGAACGTCTCACTGCATTAGGATGCACAAATTATGAAAACTGGTGCATAATAATTCCCCAGAACACAGGAAATGAGGTATCTGAAGCTCAAAATCACCTGATGAGGAGTCTCACCACACTTAGCCCAACCCCCAATACTCAAGCAAAATCTATGGTCATGGAGGAGACATAATAAGTTGGGGGTCCAGGTGTCCTCCCTCAGGAAATTTGGATCAAATTTCTGGTACATTTTGTTTCTTCTATATATCATTTTCTGAGGGAAGTGTCTATTTACTTAGAAACAGATGGAAAAGCATAAAGAATCCAGTATCCATTCATCGTTTTTGTCCTCATGTGTTGCCAGACTGAGAGTTTATTTGTAAAAGTAACTGACTTAAATGTGTTACATTGATCCATTTTTAATAAAGTAATTAGTCAGCCTTTGGAAGCTGATAGCTCAGAATCTATTTCCTACATTTTTCAGCACATTTCAAAAACGTGATCGATTTCTATGGATTTTTAGGAATTGTGAACATCTCAGCTGTGTTTTTGAAACAGGAAGCACAGGCTATGTTATTATTAGGATTAATTAGCTAGCAACAACACTTGTGAAAGCAGTGGCTTTTTACCTGCTTGTTTTCAGGCTGAAAAACTGTCCTGACATTGGACCTCTTCTCTGCAATGAACAGAGTTGAGGAGGAGAGGCTGTGCACACTGAGTCCACACACACTCACTGTGGCTGTGAGCTACTGTTACTGATACAATAATCCAAACTTTCTGAAGTGATATTAGTGCTACATTTTAGGATGTAAAGTTAAATTTGTGTGCTCCATATTTTAAAAATTATTTTTACGCCTTTTATTGGACCAGTTAAATTACATCAGTTAAAACATTATGTGGGACATCTAATGATTAGATTTTTACATGTTTATTTTTCTATTGTTACACATTTTTTGCGTCTATCATCTTCCTTTACACAATTTTGCAACTTGAAGGTAGTCTTTTATATTCATTTCTAGCTTGATGTTTTTTTAATTTTTATTCTTAGACTCTAGCTTTACACAATTCACAGTTCAAAATAATCCCTATTTAGCTTACCCATTCATCTTTTTCTGGGATTTGGTCCAGCCCTTCAATTTATCCTCTGAAAGAAGCTGTTTTATCTCCTCCCTTCTCTTTGAAGCCAACTTTCTTCTGACTGGCTGCTCTTTGCAACCAGAAGGTTTGATTAGTAGGTGAGTGTGGCTGCCATATTCACAGCCAGATCTGTGTTCTCGTGTCCATATATGTGTAATTATTTTTCTTGAGGGGAGGTGAGGGGTCTGCTCTTGTAGCTCTTTTCTCTCCCAGCAGAGGCCAGCAGATACTCTGGAGTGTTTGACCCTGGACTGCTGACTCACTCCTAGTAATACACATCTTCCCAAGGAGCAATTTTTTTGTAAGGAGTCAAATTAAACCCCACAGTGAGCACTCTCTGGAGCAGGAGAAGTCAGAGCCTACAGCCAGAGGCCTGAGGTGCAAATAAAAAAGGAAGAAGAAAAAAAAAGCTTTCAAAAGGATTAAAGGTCCATTAAAACCCACAATTATAAAAGGTTTCAAAAGACATCTGTTAGTCAGGATTTGCTGGCAAGGACCTTTTAAAAATGTATATGTGTTATAGGAAGATACAACAGAAGTCTGTGTGGCATTGACTGTTTGCATTGATTCACTTCGGAGGGGGAGTGTGGTCATCCTGAAATGGCAAATTGCAAAGAGTGCATGAATGTTAGACAGAAAGCACTTGTAATTGGAAGAAATTGGAAATGCAAACACATTGCTTTGAGTGCTCAGCTAGAGTGGAAAAGCACTATATACGAACTAGTCCATTCACCTTTACAATAAAAGAAAAACAGTTTACATAGCAAATAAAATGGATTTAAACTTAATGCAAAAACGAATTAACTTGTGTTTGGTTGATCATTTATTTGTTGTAACAATTCTTCTTGGCAATCAGTCTTATACAGTCGAGAAGCCTGTTTGTTTCCCTTTAAATGATTTGTAAGGAAAATGCATTTGTGGGCTGTGTCCATGAAAACTTGCCTAATCCTCTCTACCAATGCCAAACTGCTTATTCTGCTGACTCGTGTTTGGGGTTGTTTATTGGATTGGATGATTGAAGTCTGAACAAACAATTTTGCCATTTTAGCAATTTTTTCATTTAACAAGCAGGAGCCTCTGCAGCATGTGGAAGAACCATACACATCCACACTAACCTGGATCCTCCTCCTCATGCAGATCACCAGATTCGAAAAACACTGCTGTGTTCCATCACATTCTTCAACCAGCATTTGACGGTCAATGTGGTTGTCTTGGTCACTCTGGCACAAACAGGACACCCAAGCTGACCCACAAGTGTTCAGTGGGGTTGAGGTCAGAACTCCATACTCTCCACTCCCAAATTCTGGATGTATTCTCTGACAAATCCCGCTCTGTGGGGGCGAGTGGTGTCATCTTGGATGATGGAGTTCGATTCCGTTCTGTGGAGATATGTGATTGCCACTCATCTGCTATTGACTTGTTATTGTCTCTCTTTGTTATTGACTCGCTGCATTGAGGCTGCCTCCAATGAGGACAAGCCTGATTGTCAGCACCAGGTATACCAGAAGCTCAAAACAAGAGTCAATAGCAGGATAAGGTGTGCATTGGCAGAGAAGAATTGTCACATTTTTTTTTACGAATGCAACATACTCAACTCTACATTTTCCTTACAAACGTGGCTCCATTTAAGGGGAAATAAACAGGCTTTCCAGTGGTATAAGATGTATTACCAGGAACAACAAAGAAATAATGGACCAAACACACATTTCCTTACGCCTTGTGCAAATTTTAGTTTATTTCTCCAAAGAGGCAAAAGAGATGTGAAAAAAAAAGTTCAAATGTCAAAAACATCAGCAACAAGAGCAAAGAACAGGGGAAATACTGAATGATAAACAGGACAATAGTACATTTTAAAACCAGACTGGCTGTAATTTCTAACAGTTTGTTATAGTGTGGCCAGAGTGCATTCATTTCAGGTTCTACTCCAACCTGAACTCTTTAAGTCACTCATTACAAGCTCTTGTACACTAGCAGATGTTAAGACATAAAAACTGTTCTTGTTTCCTCCAAGTCGCTCCACCCCTGTCTGTTGCCTTCACTTTGCTCAAGGCTTGGATGTCTGCCCAGACTGTACTGATATCTGCAGTGCAGGGCACACATCATTCACTTACTAAAAAGAAAGACAAGAAAAATACACTGTGAAATCTAAAAGAATATTTAACCAGGTTATCTTTGTCCAATGTTCAAACGTGGTTAATTATCTGAAACAGATAAGTAAAAAAACGGGACAAATACTTTTTCATGGTACTGTATAGGCATTCAGGCAGAAATAGAAGTAGCAGAAAGACCTCATCTAACTGTTAGCTTTGATCTCAGAGGCTGCTTGCTGTGAGGTGACAGCCAACCAAATGAGCCTCCTGTCTAAACAAAATAAATAAAATTAAGTTGTATTTTGTTACTGTGAGTAAAAGAAAAGAGGAAAACCTACAATAAATTGGTCAATCTATAAATATGATTTCCCTAATATACCTGGTTCCTGATAGACATGTAAACACAGTGGGTAAAATCAGTATCGAATACATCACTTCTAAAGATTCGATTGACATGACATTTTCACCAGATGTCGATAATAACCCATCTAATCCACACGTGCAATGAACTGAAGCCACAGATGTCCATAAATTATGTGTAACAATGAGAAATGACACAGGGAAAATGTTTTGAACACATGAAGAAAGGGAGGTTAAAAAAAAAAAAAGGAAAGTCATGACACCAGTTGAAATCTAGCAGTAATTAGAAACCAATCCTGCCACTAAATGCAAATTATTATCACCTGGTTCAGTCCCACCTGATGGCTATAAAAACATTTCACACAACCAACATGTCATGATGGGTTAAACTAGTGAGTGTAGGACTAACAGACTGAAAAACTCATTTGTCCGTCACACCATCAGATTGTACAACTCCTCTTTTTTTTGTGTGTGTGTGTGTGTGTGGGGGGGGGGCATCAGTTGGTGCCTGAGCACAAACACAATGTACCATAAAACAACACTGAACAATGGCCAATATCAAGGTGCAATACCACATCATCTGTCAAACATTTAGTCTCTTGTCTTTGTTGCATCTTTGTTTATTACTTATCTATTTACTGATTTGCTTGTATATTTATGACTACTGTAGCACTTGCTTGTATGTCTACAATGTAAAAGTGCTATTGAAACTTTCATTTCCCTGACAGAACACTCCCAATGGGATTAATCAAGTTTAATCTAATCTCTAATCTAATCTGATGGCACTGGATACAGAAGAAACTACTGAAAGTTCCAGTGAAAACGGTTGGGGCCATAATCCAAGAGTGGAAAGAACATAATTTTTATCATAAGCTGGCCACAACCAGGTGCTCCCTGCAAGATTTCAGACAGAGGAGTGAAAATAATTATCCGAAGAGTTGTCCAAGAGCAAGGATCACTTGTGCAGAGCTACAGAAATCAGCAAGTACAATTGTTTGTAATGCACTCAAGTGCCATGGCAACAAGTAATGCACTTAAGTGCCATGGCCTGTATGCACGCTCACCACACAAGACTCCATTGCTGAAGAAAAGCATGTTGAAGTTTTCAGAACATTTAGACAAGCCTGTGAAATACAGAGAGAATATATGGTAGTCTGGTCATATGAGACCAAAACTGAGCTCTTTGGATGCCATAATGCACACCATGTTTGGAGATCAAAAGGCACTACACATCACCCCAAAAACAGCACAGCAACAGGGAAGTTTGGAGGTAGGAACATCATGGTGTGGGGGTGGGATTTGTGCATTGCTGGTTTTAAAACAAACAACAAAAAAAAAACAAGTCTAAGACTGTCACTCCCTGAGCCTGTTTCTACTCTTCCTGTTTAAAGGAGGTTCTTCCTCCCTACAGTTGCCAGGTGTTTGCTCTTAGTGGATACCATGATCATTGGGGTTGTCTTCCTGAAACGTTGACATATAAATCAAACCAGACTGAACTGACAAGAGTGGAGCTATATGATACAGAAGAATTGTGCAGGCACTGATGTCAAAGACCCAGACAGTAAATAAAAGAACATACATTTACTGCTGAGTTTAGTCTCTTCAAGGATTTAACTATAAGAAGATACAAAATAGGAGCAAATATATCTTTTATTGATGCTAACAGTTTTTCGCAGTCACACATTTGTTGTCACTATAATAGCAAATTTCAACTTTCATATTGCTTCATCATTCAAATGAAGCCTAAAATAACTGTTTTTCTATGGTGACTGTGAGTCTTTGTCAGTGTTACTCTCTGCACAGATGAACCACTGTTCTGTTCACAATTTGAACAAAGAAGTGTCAGTTCAGTAATCAAAGGCACATTGCCTGGTACTCACAGTGACACACATATAAATAGAAGCTTTGTTTGCCACAAACTTAGTTCCAGACACCTTTGTCTGGAACTAAGAACTTAATACAAATACAATATGAGGGATACTGTAAGCGGCATTGTACTCAATAAGCCACCAATATGTATATATATGTTTAAAAAATCTTTACATCAACAGCTTCATGAATATTTTCAAGCATTTGAACATGAAAACAAACTCTGTGGAAAAGAAACAGGCACACTGGCATTGCAAAGTCTTTTTAGGCTTCAGCTGTCTCATCTATGAAATATGATCAACATTAATTCTCATATCCCTCTCTTCTTTTTGTCCAATGGCATGCTGCAACATCAAATAGCAACATAACCTGCGATCCAATCCAGTATCCAGCTTCCCCTGAGCCGCACCTATCGCTCCTCCCACCCCGTCCTGCACTGTCATGGTGCTCGCTCTGGATGCAGTTGTCATGGAGATGGAAAAGGGCTCAGCGTCCATTAGTGGCACTGTTACCATGGAAATCCCTATCTCCACCACTGCCTCTGTGGAGCAAGTAGAACCGGAGGAGTCTGTTCAGCACCGCGGACAGGACCACCCCAGAGCTACATTCCAGCACAGAAACTATCGAATGCTGATCGTGATCGGAGAGATTTCCACCAGCCATCACCTCGAAGCTGCCAGGAAACAGATCATACAGGGTAAGCCAACCACAACTGGTCAGCGAGTGGAGTGTAGAGTGGAGTGGTGAAGCAGCTTGGTGTACTGTTGTGTTGTGTAGTACGTGTTTCCATCCAGTTCAGATAGAATAAACGTAATGGCATGAAAACAATAAGTCAAATATTTTATAGTTAAAAATATACATGCAATCTGCGAAAGGGCTTCATTTTTAGACACAGAGTAGTGCACGAACTTTTAATATTTACCCATAATCGAAAACACTGCAGTACAGGTGAACGTTTTGGCTTCATTACTTAAATAACTCGAAATTAGAAATCAGTGATAAATACACAGAATGATTCCTTTCACTTTTATATGAATTCATTGATATGATTACTGATTAATGCACGTAAGCAACATGTTAATTTTGTAGTTTTGCATGTTTAAGTGTTAATCAATCAATCAACTAATCAATTAATAAAAAACATGATATATCATTAAATTGACTAAATCTTATATAAAAGGTAAATGTGGGCAATAATTGATTTGTGGCAAACGTCTTCTCTTTTTTGTCACATATGTTTAAAAACAGACAAGCAAATCTTTTCTTTCTACACAGATGATGACTGTGTGCTTTCTCACTGTGAGGCATGTTTTGGAAAATGTTGTGCAGGGTACGTTTTACAGTTATGAGCATTATTCCTGCTGTTTTTTCTGAAAACAGGTTTGCGCTCCTGGAATGTTGATCTGGACGTGTTTGACCTGAATAAAGAGCTGCAGCTGTTTGAAGCCAGGCACACTGCTCAGTTTTCTTCACAGGTCAAAGGTCAGTCTAAGTTCACTGTATTTTTTAAATAACCTTGTACAGCAGGATATATTTTGTGGCTTTTACAAGGTCTTTGTGTGGCATGTTTCCGCCGGCATTTCCTGGGTGATTGCCATCGCTGGTATCGCTCTGGAAGTAGCCCACTGTCCTGTTGCCCATGTCTGCACAGAGGCAGTCTGACAGTCCGTTTCATCTTGCATGATTTAGGCTAAAAACACGCTGAACTAGTTATTTCTAAAGGCTTCGTTTGATGTAGAAATTATTTCATCACTTACCGAGTCTACACTTACTACTGTTTGCAATGCATGTGTGTCCAGATTTCTGGTGAACTTTGCATGAACTTTATGAACAATACAATAACAATAACTAGTGTATGTGTGTAATTAGTATGATTAGAGCTGATTTGGTATCATCATATCTCAGGAACTTCTGCAGTACAAGTAGCAGAGTACATATCACTGGACGGTGGTGCGTAGTTAGGTGATGTTTTTTAATACAACAGTAAAAAATATGTTGGCTAATATTCTTATCTGTCTGTCTGTCTGTCTGTCTGTCTGTCTGTAACTGGACTCTAACTGGTTACAGGTGTTCACTCTTGATTGGAACGCTGAAATATGTCTAAATCATATTAAACAATTAAGACTAGAAAAGGCTCACTTTGGTTCATAAGTGAATGTTTAGTCAGTGTACTGTATGTTTGCGAAATGGATGTGATCAAACAGCCTCACAACTTCTGTTCCAAGCTCACAGACATTTTCCTAGTTTCTCCTGTGTGGATTTAAGCCCTGAGTTTTCCTTCTGCTCTTTGTTGTGTTGTCCCTCATCCACTCTAGGTAATGTGATTCCTGGTTCTGATTCTTCCTGTGAATTCCTGGATTTATTGCTCCCGTTGAGCTTTTCCAGGTGTCCTTGTATTTTGTAAATGACCAGCAAAAAAATCAGTTTAAGTCAGTCTCTTGGGTTTTGCATTTGGGTCCACATCCTGCCTGCCACACAGCCCAGTTATGACATCCATCATTTTTATTTTATTGATTTTCTTTTTTTTTACCTACAGTATACCATGCCCAAACTGAAATCTTACAAAATATGAGCTACCATACTGTAATGAGGAGGTCCAAAAGTTAATGTCTAACTATGCCTTTAACCCTAAAGTATACAGCTCAATTCTCAGTGATGTAAGATTTACAGATGACATTAGTCACAAGTGAAAGATTTTTAAGCTCACCATCTTTTATGGCTCAATAGTAGGAGTAAGCGCCACATCTCTTTATTCGATTTCTTTACGCAATCATTGGACATTGGATCCTAGGAGCTGATGACAACATAGCTCTTATTGATTAGGTCTCATGTGCAGACTGCATATCAGAGTGCAAATCAATAAAGGATGAATTCGAGAGTTTTTTCCACCTGCCGGGGTGACAGAGGATCAGAGTGTTCCATAGGTGGTGATTGTGACTCTCGCTGGGATTTGAATGTGTTTGTTCTCTGAGTCGCTGCTTTGCATTTATAAAGAAAACACTTGTCCTACCCACATTTCTAATAACCAAAGGCATATTCAGCATTCATTCTAGCTTAGTGGGGTCAGATGAGCACCTCAGAGGAGAAGGTGTACACAGTGTTCACTGAGCATAGATTTTATCCATGTACATGTATCCTCCTACGCAGTGTATTGACTGGTAGTGTTATGTAAAGAGTGGAAATACTTACATCTGTCTGATTTACTACAGCACATCCATAAATCTGAGGAATTCACAAGAGTGAGAACTGAAATTAAAGCTGAGCTATGCTGAATTATAATGTTAGAGCCCAAGTGCTATTATACAGGTTTGATTTCACCAGTAAATGGACATGTCTTCCAAATACTGGGCATTCCTAGCAGAGCCACAAAAAATAACAACAAAACAAACAAACAGGCTGAGTAGTATTCACGTGATGAGTAAACGAAGTTCAGTGTGTTCAAACAGTTATGATGTAAGCAGTATTCCAGGATGAGGATGGTTGTGAAACGCACTGATTCAACTTTGTGCAGAGAGAGTTTGACACGGGAACAGTACAGGCTGTATATAAAAAAAAAGGATATAATCATCATAAAGCCAGTTGGTTTGTGAAGTCCTGTATTGATGATCAAACTTGAACAAATCTTCAGATCACGACACGTTCTTGTAACGCCTGAGTTGCCTCTGGATGCTGGGGTACTTACAGATTTACCACCTTTCTTTCATTTGCCTTGGCTGGATTCTACCAACAAATTTTCTTTACTTTTCTCCTCCCTGGCCGCTTGCCCTACAGCAGCTGGGACTGGCTTCAGGCCACCGCGACCCCGAATGAAATAAGCGGAAGAAAATCGATGGATGGATGGATTCTTGTCTCTGACTTGTTACAGATTCGTCTTGTCTTCAGCAGTCTAAACCTTTTCTCAAGACAAGAACAAGGGGAAAACAGAGATGTGATGCAATATCTATAGCTAAACATGGAATTCAGAAACTATAACAAACTGAGAATCTAAACTGTAAGCAACCTTAAAACACAACTAGAGATATAACAAAAACAGAACCTCAGAGAAAACACTGGGCAAACGGCCCAGGGCCGTGACAGTTTGCTGGCATTGATGTATTTTCTTGCATTGATACATTTTACTGAAGCCTAGAAAGAGGCTCACAGCTCAGCTGACACAGAGCCTCATCTGTCATCTGACCTGAGAAGATGTGTAGAAAAGCAGAATTATTCTGCTGCTGGTGAGGAGCAAGAATCTTGCCACTTATCTTATTTCTGCCTATATTAAGTTAATAAATCTGTACCTAGTCAATTGCCATATCTATGGGCTTTATTTCTATTATTTTATAGCCACAGAGGGTGCAGGACTTTGTTATTTGAGCTAGAGCGCATGCCATTTTCATTCAAGCCTCCCAGAGGATGAATCTGAATGTCTTTGATGATGTCACCACTTGTAATATGGCACAACCAATTTACCTGTCCTGAAGGCCTGAAGCCTCTCAGATGAGAGATGAAGCATCTTCAAGAAACAAAAAAAGGGGTCCAGTTTCAAGCTCCGGAGGCTACCAAGGAACCTGTTAAGATGCAAACTGCCTGTGTTTTAAAGAGGTTTCTATGCAGCTAAAAGCATTTCATCTGATTGGATGCTGTCAGCATTTGGAATTTCAGACAGGATACATTTTTTTAGGTGATTTAATGCAGGATTTTACATGGATGCATTTACATGGAAAAGGCAAAGTGTCACTGTTAGAGCCAGCCAGTATGCTGGAGTGAGAGGAATCATTTGCCCTGTTTAGACTTCTTTTCATCCAGGTAATTCGATTACTTGGATACAAGTAATTGAATTACGTGTATAAAATAAACCACAGATCATGACCCCAGAACACAAGTACACACACGGACATGTAGACATGCGCACGCACGCACGCACGCACGCACGCACACACACACACACACACACACACAAAGGATTGTATTTCAGTAATTGCTGAATTTGTCTACAGTCTGTGAAAGAATATCTGCCTGTCAAATGTTACCAATAAGGTAACTGAATATGGTTCAAGAGATTCCATCAATACAGTGCAGTCCTTCACAAAACTGCATTACAGCACATTATAGAATCCACTCACTTCCACTTTCTGATATTTTATCACAGGTGCTGTTCTGATAATTGCACTTGTCTCCTGCTTGCTGTTTGTGCGTTTTCTGGTGAAGTCTCTTCATGTTGCTGTAAAAAATAAGAAAGAAATATATTTAACCTCTGGGAAGTTTTACTCTCTGTGCCCTGATTAGCTCCAGCTCAACATCTCAGTGGATGCAAGTAATGATTGCAACATGCTTTGAGACATGTCAGTCTTCTTGTGTTTTCTCAGAAATACAAAGAGATTTTAAATCCAGAGATTTTTATTATGAGGCTGAGGTCGGGACACAATTATTAGGGCGGGTGAATTTGGTCAAAATGGTTGTTTTTCCCAAATTTCTGTACCTTTTCCAGCATATTCTAATAGTGATTACAAATACATTTTTTGATACGCTGGACCAAAAGATTTCTCAGTTCTTATGGCTCAGAAAACCTGCTAGACTTTGTAAATCGGTGCTACAGTCCCCAAAATCTGTGGGCGGTCTTACCCTTCCCAACTTTAGGCAATACTACTGGGCAGCTAATATACAGAAACTCCTATACTGGTAATACATCTCCTGCCTGGGTGCAAATTGAAAAAGCATCCAGCATCCAGAGTCCTTGCTACTCTGTTCTCAGCTCCCTCTTCCCTTCTCCCTGGTAGAGAATAATCCTATAGTTAAGGGGACATTAGCTATTTGGAGCCAAGTTAGGAAACAACTTGGCCTGCAAGGACCCTCATTACAAACACCCATAGTCAAAAATTGTAATTTTAAGCCTTCAGCTACTGATTTAGTTTTCAACTTATGGCATAATAAAGGGATCAGGAACGTAAAGGACCTTTATACCAACAATATATTTTCTTCTTTCGCTGAACTTTCATCTAAATTACAATTGCCCAACTCTCATCTAATTTGTTTTTTTCAGGCCAGAGACTATGTTAAGAAAGTGTTTCCGTACTTTATGAATCGTCCTCCTGAAACACTTACAGATACTCACAGTTTGCTGACTGCCATGGGAGGAGGAACTTGGTGCAAGGGTGTTGGAGGAGCAATGGGATGCTGCCATGAGTCTAATTCACATGTCCTCAATTAGTGCTCGACATGCCTTGATCCAGTGCAAAATATTCTATAAAGTGCATTATACAAACGCCAAGTTAGCAAAAATTTCCTCAACGGATAGAAACCCTTGTAATAGATGTGGACAGTCACCGGCTAATCGCACCCATATGTTTTAGGCCTGCCCTAAGTTAACTGGATTTTGGGGTAATATTTTTAAAACACTTAGCATACAATCAGACAATCTCCCCAATCCTCTGTCGGCTATTTTTGGCATTTCTCTTGACCTCGACCTTTCACCTTCAAACTAAGCCTTTTTTTATTTTTTATTATTATTTTATCTATTTATTTATTTATTTTAAAGATACTCTTTCTTTTGGAATGTGTGTGTGGATGGATGGATGTGTGAGCATATGTAGCGTTCCTGTGTGTAGTTACAGAGACTGGATCTCTGCCAGTTTACATTTTCTTCTTGTTCTCTCTTTTTGCGGTTATTTTATTTATTTTTTTTGGTGTCCTATTGATTAAGTTTGTTAAAATTCAATAAAGAAATTTGAAATGAATGAGACACAATAATCAAAATAAGAAAAATGGCTTTGTTTAATAGATAGAGTGAAAAAAACTTTTACCTCAGCTAGGGTTCAGTTAACCCCTGACAGTGAAAGGCATAGACCTTAAACAGCCTAACACTGATATACATCAAGACACAGCCCCAGCAGCAGCAAACACTTCCCTCTGCAATCTGATGCCAGTTTGAGAGAACAATTCTGGAGTCTGGTCTGCTCTTCTGTAGTTTTTATGTCTGTCTAATCCAAAAAAAAAAGTTCACAGGGTTAGGATTAGCTTAGATTATAATGCACTGTTTCTTGAGACAGTTGATCTTTAACAAAGGTTACTTGGAATGGATTTGTTAGGGACTACGTTCAGTGGTGGATTAATACACATTTCATGGCTGCACACTGATACATGTTTTTTTTTTGTTGAAAATTTGACATTTAAGTAAAGGTGGCTTCTATGATTTCTTCAGCTACACTGGGTACACTGACATCTGCGGTTTATTTAAAAATAAGTCAGCCAAGGCACT
>VOQJ01033552.1:16590-26662 GCA_015052665.1 Apistogramma diplotaenia | reverse complement strand
CTCACTCTCTCTCTCACACACACACACACACACACACACACACACACACAGACACACACACACACACACACACACACACACACACACACACACACACACCTTCAGAATATCTTGATCCGTTGTGAAACTTCTAGAGCAAGTCATATACAATGCTAGATTTTTAAAGCTAGAACTACTCTATCATAAAGTAAAGCAGATGTTACAGTCTGCTACACATTTATGTCTTTGTGATTAATGACTAAAAAGGAGCGCAGTACAGATGCTGACTGAATTATGCTCGCATTGTATACATTCAAAAATGGAGAGAGGAAAAAAATGATAGCAATCCTGAATTTTAAAGTTTGGTTGTCAAAGCAGAAAGAAAAAAAACGAATGTAATCATGAGACATGTGAGATAAACATATTAAACCAGAAGACTGAAGAATGGAAAATTGGTCTGTTTGGCTTCCAGTAGATCCAGTGAGTGGTTGTGTGCAAGGCCCAGTAAGAGCACAGCTGATGACAGCTCGTTCACCCCTGCCTGTGATCAGTCATTTAGGAGTGATTTGCATGCTTGTATTTGACTGTATAAATGTCCATATATACAAGCAGCTTGTGCTGAATTTAAAAGAACCCAAACAGTGCTTAACCACTGTTAAATGCTATTATGATATTATCACATTGATCATAATTTTAGGTATATTGAATAAGCTTCATTCCAGTTTCTGCAAATAACACCTGAGCTCATGTGGAAACACATGCACAGATTACGCGCTACATCTGCAGGTAGAAACAGATTTTATATAGATAAATGGAAATAAGAAAAAAATCAAGCTCTTCTTCTTTTATAGGATACACGCACACGCACACACAGACACACAAACACACACACACACACACACACACACACACCTTGTTTCACATACACTGCAATTCTGGAATGAAGGAAAGGAAAAGATCATGAAAGCTTTTGCAAAATGCAAGCTTTAAATAAAAATACATGTTCAGGTTTTTCATACTCCCATGGTACATTAAATATATAAGTATTTGAGAGTGTTGCATTTCTTATTAATAATCTGGAAATTTAATGGTTAAGCACACTGTTTAATTGCACCGTTTTTTTCTAATTGGTTATAGGGGCACCATATACAGGAGACAAATGAAATTAACCCTTACTGTGAGAAGATCCCGTGGCTCTCTTTTGCTGTGGTCTAGGGCGTTTTGCTGTGAGGATTTTTCCCCTTAGTGAGAAGGGTCACTACAAAGTTAAACATTTTATGGGATGGGAGTGGTCTCTACAGGGCTGGTAAAGCCAGCCATCTACAGGCCACCGAAGATTCATTCAGCAGTCTGATGAGCGTCATGGCTATAGCAGTTACGAGATATAAAGTTGCCCATATGGGATGCTGTATCAGTGTGTTAGTACTCTCCACCACCATCAAAAAAAAAACAAACAAAACCTCAAATTCAGAAGAATGACTCTCAGTCACTTTCAGAAACTTTTAAAACCAATGCAAAAGAGCAAAGATGTTATTCTGGCAGCATGTGAAGTTCATGTGTCAACCTCGTTCTAAAATACGTTTTGGGGGTTCTGCCTTTAATTGTCACCCCTATAAACAGTGGCCAGTATTTTAACTGTTGTAAATGATTTGTTGGCCTATATTCGGTCAAGCATATTTCAAACATAACTCTCGTGAAAGATGACGAGTAATTTTGAGCCAGAAAGTCCTTTTTTTATTCACAAGGTAGAAACTGCAATCAATTTTCAGTCAAGTGACTTTTACACAGCCTTTATTTTAAATGTGTCAAACTTATTGTTCAGAAGAGCCAAGAGGGCAGCAGAAAATGCAACAGTTCCATAAAGATATTTTAAGTGGCCAGAAAGGACTGGATTGATTATAATCTAGGACACTGAATTGGTATAATAAAGCAGAGTGATAAAGATACTTGCAAAACAGGTCATTTCTTTATTTTATATATAACCCCTTCATAAATCCTATCGACTGCAGCCTATTTGCCAATATACGTAATCAAAGCTATTACTCATAAAAAAAAAAGTGCAGCACATCCTATTAAACCAACATCTGCTGAAAACCCATCGCCATATCTGGCGTGAACTACAAATTCACTCATGCACATCGAGTTAATGCACCCCCACCCCCGCGCGCGCGCGCTCACACCTGACGAGAGGTGGAGTGAAGGGTTGGGGTGCCACGTGCCTCGCTCCACGCGGGCAGAAGGTATTGGTGTTTTTGGATAGTAGTGGTACGCGAGCTACGCAGCCGCGGGTCAGGTTCACTTAACAGGCTTATTGCCAGCCAAACCCGAGATAACGCGGACCGACTGAACGGGAAGGAAAGAGAGGCGATAACAGAAAGCTAGAAGACAGGAGCTTCCACCGACGAGTCTTCTTCGCGAAGGTAAATTCTTTTTAGTCAACTTTTCCTTGAGTGTCCACTGTAAACAAAACGTTAGGGAGGATGCTTTGTGGAGATGAACGGCAGAATCCGCGGAGTGCTTCGTTTTCTATGTCTCTAATGTTTATGCTTCATGTCAGTTACACTGAGACTTGTTTGAAATATTAACACGTAAAATACGGAACTTATATGCCCTCGTAATCACAGTTGAAACATTTCCTAATGAGTAGCCTTTATTCACACTTATGTGAAGAGTGGAATTCATTTTCTCTGACATAATGGATATATTCAAACCCGATAATAATTTGTTGGACTTGGATCAAAACTTGTGGGGAAAAGGTCGGGACATAAATGTACACCTTAACTGGGCTATGAAGAAAGACTTCCTGATACCTGCTTTATGACAAGACAAATTTGGTTCGGTTATTAAACCCTTTAAATTGTGTCACAATGCAGGTAATCGAGATGTAAAGTACTGTAACTTAAAGAAAAACAAAAGTAATGTGATACAGCGCGTTACTCTTAGATGTTCTTTTACGGTTAGAGGAATGGAAACGGGATTAAAAACGGAGCTGTTGAGACTCTTAAGCAGTCGAAACGGAAAACAACAGACATGCAAGTAACATAGAATATACAGAATTTTAAGTGCATATTTCTAGGACGTGTATTAAAAGGGCAGATGAGGCATTCTTGTTTAACTACAGACTTGTTACGTTTTTTATTGACCGAATTCAATACGGGAACATGTGTGAGAGTTTCAGGACCGCGGACAGCGATTTGGGCTGGAGCCAAAGCTTAACTGGTATCAGTAACCTAACAAACAGCTGGCTGATGGCACTGCAGAGGACCGAGTCTCTGCGGCTAAATGACATAATGATTTGTTGAAAACCCTGATCGAGATTGTATAATAGCCTCAAGTACTTGTTTTGTGCTAGCTGATGACTAACTATAACGTGATAACTGATAATAACGTAAATTATTTGCATTGCTGTTTACACCGTTTCCATGTAGGGGAGGTGGAGATTCAGAATCATTCCCTCTTGTAGTTAAAAGCACTAAAATGTCAGGTTGTGCTGTTGTGAAGGGAAATGTAAACACTTCTGTAAGTTTTGGTAACTGTGTGCAATATAATCTGATCAATAACAAATCACGATTATTCAGTGGAAATAATAGTAAAATACTCCTTACATGCAAGCATTTGCTGTCTTGTCATTAATACAATTTAAGATTTGTCTAGAATTATTTGCTTGTTGTATCAATAGGCAGCCGATGTCAATACGTCAACCAGACAAACATGCAAACATGGTTAAAACACACATTTAGTGCTGGGATCATTTCTCAGCAATCTCAGAAGAGAAATTTTGTCTATAGTCTATTATTATGTGGACATAATGGCTCAGACTGTGACTCACAGACACAGAAATGTGACTTCATGCACTTTCAATTTAATCTCTAAAATTTACACAATTAGCGCCTCACTTGTCGTAGCTCCCTCAGCCTCTTTAACCACATTATTCTTAAAGAAGCTCAAAGATGTACCTAGAGGTTTGGGATTTAATTGAAACTTGACTTTGAAGCATGTGTTTTTAGGTACGTGCTAATTTTGACTGAACCTATCATCAGGTTCTGCTTTCTTATCGTGTCCATGTTTTCAAATGCCATAAACGCCCACTTCAAACACGGTTAAACTTTGCCTGCCAGTGTTCGTGTTTGTCATGGCAGCCTTGTATAATTGTCATTATAGGCCACATTTCAAACATCATAGGATCAGAGGCTGTACTACACAAGGTTTTATGGCCCCATCTGTGTGTCAGCCCCATCATGTGGTCTTCCTTTTTTTCCCTCCACCTTTATGTCTTGTTAAATACACAAACCCAGTGTTTACAGGCAGTCCTGACAACAGGAAAATGTAGCTCCACTTTAAGAAATATACATGTTTTCAGTGCTATTCTGATATCCTTTTGGCAGTAGTACCATATCATGAGTAAATAGTTCTTTTTGGATTTAAGCCATGATGAAATGCTCATTTTTATTCATAAAAAAAGGAGACCCAGGTACAATATGTCTTTAGTGAGGATTGCAGCCTTAAATTCAATCTCTATTCCCAGTGTGGGCACAAAGCACACACAATTAAACAAAGTACATTAAATAAGTGTTCCCCATAGCATCACTTACTGTCCCGGTAGTAAATCACTTGGTTCAGTGATCATCCACCCCCTAAAAAGCACCCCAAAGGGAATATTCCCAAAATGTAAACATGCTCTCTGCTGATCACAGCTGCCATGTGCCCAGGTTTAAACACCTAGCATGACAGAAACCCAGTTTTTAGTTTCAGTTCAGATTGTAATTATAACACTGTGCACTTGCAAAGTCATTGTTTTTTTTAACACTATTTTTTAAACATTCAAACATTTCTTTGTATGGAAAAATAAAGAAACTATGTTGTAGAGTATAACCAGCAGCTAGCTTTAGGATACCTTTGCTAGATAAAATTTCACTCACATATTGCAAATGTCTGTAAAAATGTATTTGTCTCTCTTTGTGTGTCTCCTGTTTCCTTTGTATCCCCCTCCCCAGCATGTAAAAGCGCACTGCCAAACAGGAAGCCTTGTTTTGGGACTCGCTCATCAGCTTATTCATGCTTAACTAATTTGTGGGCCTCTCTGTATAGCGTTGCCTGGCGACGGGGCCAAGTCAGGCACTTCCAAATAAACGGCAGACTTGTTCTTACAGCAAACATGAGGAAATGGATGTTAGTGCTTTTGCTGTAGGTCACGTTTTTGTTTTGTTTTTAAATGCCGGAGTCAATGGAGTGTCAACCTTTTTAGAGATCACAAAAGTGCCATTCACTTAGGTTTTATTGCATTAAATGACCCTGTGTGCACTCTTTGTTATGAATATGTCTAAGTGAAAAGAAGCAGTTCAGATGATTGCCAGGGTCTTTAAACGGTCTTCTATATTTAAAGATGTAACTTGTACCTTTTGTTCAGCCTTTTGCTGCTATTTTATATTTTGCTTGCTTATGATTCTCAGAAGGTATTAGAGCTCAAGTAGACTGACAAGAAATCATGATATCATATGAAGGCATACTCAAGGGATGACAGTTCAAAGCCAGAATCATTTGCTCAAAGTAATAAGGGAAGTGCATTTGGATCAGAATGGAAGGCGTGAGCTGTATCAAGAGCTGCCCTATTAAATTAAGCTGATCTGACATTACAGAATAGAGATGGACTGCACTTTGATACAGGCTGTTTTAGAGTCCCGAGGGTAGGCACACATTAGGTCAGCTGGTTAACCTGCTATAGCAACAATAAATGACAAATTGGCTTATTTTTTCACCAAAGTTTTTGATTTTACCACGGCGAAGAGGTGAGACTTCAAAATCTCCACTATCCTCTGTCTTGACAGCTTGAACTTGCACCATGATGACCACCTCTCTCTGCTCTGTGCCAGATGAGGCGTTGTAACTTGTCTGGCCTACAACAGAGATTTGGCTTGGACTACTGTTTGAATTTTGCCTTGGCCAAAGTTAGACCACTGACAAATTATTCCAGTTTGTTAGCTATGTATTCAATGCTAACACTGATATATATATATAAATTTATTGGGTGATGCACAAGACCATATTTAAAAAGAAAATGCCCAAGTGTCGTAATCTTAACTGTTGTTCAGGACCTTGTCAGGGTAACAAACAGCAGCCAAGACTTCGTGCTGAACTCTAATGCTGGAAAACCTTTTGGAAAGAGGAAAGAGAGAAAAATGGCACTGACCCGTGACACATTCCTTCTGTAAGATTTATTATGTGTGAAGTGAGGCTAAAAGAGACTGGCTGTAGACAACTGGCTCTACGATGTGTTCATTCACAAGTATAATTTGTGAGATATACCGTATGACCCACTTCGTGGACATTTGTGGGTCTGATGTGTGGCTGTACACTGCTGACATGCGTTTTCCCTTTAGTATGCCTGTTGAAACTGCATAAGCAGTTCTCAGCCACCCAGTGATGGGGCTGCCAGCTTCACCCAGCTGTGTCCATGGCTTGATGACATGGCATATCTCCTCTCTCTTGCATCGGACCTCTATTGTCCTCAGGCTCCCCCGGATAGCCCTGGCAACATCAACCAACAGGAACTAACTCGCACAGTGTTAGTTGCCTGTCCACATCAGCGGCAACAGAGGGACATGCACTCAGCCACGCTCGTACAGCCACAGTAACTGGGTCAATAAGCATGCTAAAAGAGATCCACGCTACGACACTGGCAAACCCTTGACACAGAAGAACAAATACACAAATTCAAATTAGGGTGTTTGTTGTTTTGCTGTGAGATTTCATATGTTTTACCACCAGCATGGGCCAAATTCAGCCAATGAATTTAAAATTCAGCTTTCACGAACAGCATCATCATCTGACTTTGTAAAAGCTGACTACATCAATTTGTGATTATATGTTTACTATATCCATAAGAGTAGGGATAGTCATTAAAATCCTGATTTTATATAGACGTGCCGTTTCCTGCACCACGAGACAAAAGAGCTATTGATGTGTCTTAATTATAGAGACATATGTTAACAGTATAAATCATATTTATTCGCATTTTGGTTAACTTGCTACAAGATAACAAATTCAGATGAAAATGTATTTCTTGCTTTTCCTTCTCCTGATAAGAAGCCACTGGATTTTCAGTTTATGAAAACTGCTGTATTTCTGGCAGTGAGCCATTCAGATTAGGGTTGACAGGAGGGTCGGTGCATATTAAGAAAGCAGGCAGAAGAGGAATTGCCCTACTTTTGGTGATGATGTGGCCTTTACCCTAGCAGTTGTGTACGTTTCCCTTACTTGGCCTCTGGGCCCCTAGAGGCCTTGTATCACATTAGTGGTAGAAAATGTGAACATTATTTGCTACTTTTATTCAAACTCATTTGAAAACATTTTTACATTTTGAACATTCAGATTTCTGTTAACTAAATAAATATATATATCGTAATAACTTGCGTGATTTTTTTAATGCCCCCTCTATTTTTGAACTAGAAAATGTGTTTTGAGAAGAGAGCAGCAATTACAAACCTGCTCGATTTAAAGCATCACATTTTGGGATGAATGGTTTCTAGTCACGGGCCGCACTGAGATTTATGCATGAGAGGAGTGTTTTGTGTACCCCTTTGATCCCACAACCAGTGTAAAAGCTTCTTTCCTTTAGCTTTGAACATTTAAAGCTTTCTGAATAAAAATTAATTTTCTCAGCTGAGATCAGTCACCATTTCACGTCCTTTCAAAAACAGAACAATGAACGGGATTAATAGTTTTCATGCATAATTGCGGTGACTGCATATGTGTTGACAAGTGTGTTGGGTCTGATGAGTTTCTTCTTTTAACTATCATTAAAATAGTTGGCCAGAAACTGCAGGTACAACTACAATGATGCAAAAGTCACACCAGATTTAAATGTCTGTCAGTCTTTCAAGACTAAGCATTCTGCCAGTTAAAGAGCAGTCTCCTTATAATAAGTGTAAACAGCGACATTAATGACAGGATCATATACCATTATGTTTTTGTGAAATATGATTTTCACTTCCTGGATAGTCTTGGAAGAAGCAGCTAAAACTAGTTGGAGACCAGTGGTATTAATTTATGAACTCTTTCCCAAAAATGTTGTTAGATTAATACTTAAAATTAGCCATGTTCTTTCCTTGTGGTGTGCTTGCTTAAGCAGCTTCTAAAAAAAATTGCATTTTTAATTTATGCGCTTGTGGTCTCAGTTGACTTAAACTGACAACATCTTGCTTGTAATTTCCCTTTGTAAAAATGCATAAATGAAAGTTTAATTGAAGGTAACAGAGCCAGGTAACACATTATTGATTATTTGGTGGACTAAACAGTGGGCTGACAAAGGCAAACATACTGTATAGCTCCGAAGTGTTCATTGAGTTTCATTGTCTTCAAGTAACACAAGGTCAGCCATGGTTACTAATTTAATTGAAAACGGTTTGTGATTTTCAGTAAATATTTTACACCTTTACCAGCAAGAAGAAAAAAAATCCCAAGTCTTGACAATAGTTAGACATTAGACTGTTCACAGATCATATTTTTTCAGCATAAAGGGCCCAGAGCTGTAGCTGGTGAGGAACGTGGCCGGCTGCTGGAAGTTTCATGTACAGAACCAGGAGAGACAGGTAGACTTTATGAAGGCAGAGTGAAGGTGGTGAACAGGGCAAGGCAACTGGCACAGTGGAAATTGGAGAAACTGATCCTGAGGGACAGAAGATAAGGATTAGCAGGACTTAAGACACACACACATGCGCGCGCACACACACACACAGCAGACAAACTCGTGGTGCTAGCACCACACACAGGTGACTAAAGGTCTTGCAGCAATTTAAAAACTGGAAGGATTTGATGATTTGATGAGTGGATGAATATCAGGTGTGTAGGTTGAATCACCAGAAAGATGGGAACGTGGTGCTACACCCAGAAAGATAAAGTTATGCAATCAACTATAGCAGGAATTGTAAGTTAAAGGAATAACTTATAAAACAATAATGAGAAGGGATTAGAACAAATGTATCTAAAGGTTTGGCTTTTAGTTTGGCCTTATATTTGCTGTTTTGCTGAGGAATCATGATCTTGATTTTGTCCAGTTTGCTTTTGTGAGTGACAAAACAACAACTACAACAAAAAGTATAGGGATGCCGATAATTACACTCAGTCAGATTTGATCCAAATGAAACTAATTTTGTTCTAAACAGCTTCAGTCTCAGCAGCTCCGTGTTAGTGAGTAGAAATTTTCTGGCTGTACACTGCTGAGGATTCTCATATGATGCCATGTGTACATCCATATTGGATGTAAAAAGCCCCTGGTGCTTGGGAAAAATGTACATTTCCTGACTAGTTGACAGTGGCTTCTGGAGGTTGCTGGCTGTCACTATTTGAAATTGGTTGCAAAGAAAGTGCTGCACCAAAAACCTCCTGGCGACTGCTTTGGTTGCCAGCAGATTGTAGTTGTTCATGTTTGTCTGAAGAAAGTTACTAACTACTAGCTGCAATGTAGTAAAACTCAAATGTGCAATGCAGAGACTCGAAATGGAGCTGCTACATCTTCAGAGCAAAAATTGGACCTCAGAGCTGTAGCCAACATGTTTCAAAAGGCACGAGTTTTACTTCAGTTATTTATTTGATCCTTTATTGGACGCCCAATGTCAGACGCCCCCTTTCATTAACATCTAGTAATTAGTGGTCACCAAGCACAATAGAAAATGTGTGAAAGATTCAGATGTACAGAGAAAATCCAGTCCTGATGTAACTGTGCCTGTGTGTTTTCTCTTTTGTTTGGTTTTGGTTTATTATGTGTTGGTCTGTCTTGACTCTTTGTTTTGAAATAGACGCTCTTCAGATCATGATCAGACAGCTATTTTAAATGTGAATTTGGTTGTTGTCTGATCTGTTAGCTAAAGAATTTCGGTTACAACAAAATGGTAAATGAACTCATTCTTATGTAGCACTTTTCTACTCTAGCTGAGCACTCAAAGCACATTTACCCATTTACACACACATTCGTACAAGCATTGTTTTCTATTTCAAAGTGCTATCTAACATTCCCACATATTCCGACGATTGCATCAGCGAGCAACTTGGGGTTCAGGATCTTGCCCAAGGATACTTTGGCATGCAGCCTGGAGCA
>VOQJ01033552.1:2940-16570 GCA_015052665.1 Apistogramma diplotaenia | reverse complement strand
AAGTTGCTCGCTGATGCAATCGCCGGAATATGTGGGAATGTTAGATAGCACTTTGAAATAGAAAACAATGCTATCTAACATTCCCACATATTCCGACGATTGCATCAGCGAGCAACTTGGGGTTCAGGATCTTGCCCAAGGATACTTTGGCATGCAGCCTGGAGCAGCTAGTAACTGAACCACCACCTTTCTGATTAGTAGATGACCTGCTCTACCTCCTGAGCCACGGCCACCACAAACGGCTACAAAACATGTCTTTGTATAATAAAAAGAACTCATTTTATTTAGTGTGGCATCAATACTAATGTGATTGGTGCTGTATTAACCATTATTACTACCATTACAAGTCAGTGGATGTTGGAGGTGTTAAACTGTATCAAAAGCCTGAATACTTTCTCTCAGTAATGATCAGTTCTAGGCAACTAACCTGAAAGCTTTAATCAATAAGTCATTATATGCTACTCATTAAAAAAGTAATTACTAACTGACTTAGCAACAAAAAGCAATTTGTTACATTAATCTTTACTTTCAATTCTCACAAAACTGTCACAGGTGCCTGCATAGAAATCATCCAAACAGTACTGTGCAAAAGTCTTACCACCCCTTTCTTCATATTTTGCTGTACAAATGGAAAATGGGTGCATCAATGTATTGAAACATGTGCAAACTAACATGGAAATACACCAACATTCAATACAATGATAGAAGCGCCACCGTGTTTTACAGATGGCTGTAGACACTCGATGTTGTACCTCCTGCTTTCATATGGATGATGATGTTTTAATTCATCGTGCAATAAGACCTGTTGCCAATAATTTTCAGTCTAGTTCTTGTGTAATTTGGCATACCTTCATCTTTTTCTTCCTGTTTCCATTCCTTAAAAAGTTAGCTTTTGAAATCCATCCTTCCACTCAGATTAGGATGTTCTTCAGGAACAGATACTGTTCATGTGCTGTAGATAGGTATTAGGCCTGACACATCTTCTTTTGTCCTCTATTTATCCAGTTTCCTCGTGCTATTTAAGGGCACACTGCACAGCAAGCTGAGATAAGTTTTCGGCTAATACAGTAGCTCTTTGGGAATCACCTCATTGGTGCAAAAATACAACTGAATACCTCTGTCTTTGGCATTTTTGTGGATCCAACTTTTGTAGATTCAACTAAAGAAAAAATAACGTAGTTTTGTGACATGCTGCTGATAACGTGTCTAAAGATACAATTTAAAATTGGTTCTTTGCTAAGTATGACAACAAACAAACAAAAATATTTCTCTGAAAGTGACCAGCTACAAGGACTGAAAATGACCAAAAAAGCAGGCAATGTCCAACAAAAAAACTGAAGGATTTTCAGAAAGCCTGAGGAACTATTGCTCAAAAAATACAAGAACATCTGTCTGCTCGGATGCAAAATAAGAAAAAAAGAGTGGTGGCTCAAGACTTTTGCACAGTACTGCACATTTAAGCGCAGCCATCACTCCAGTGTGTCTTTTTTGTGCGGTACAACTAAAACAGCCCTCCTGGATAAGTGAAGTGTACAAAAAGGGCCACTGAGTGGAATGCATCCATCTAGCTGCAGCTTGATAGCAAATGCCTGAATATACTGTACAGCCTTCATGGTAAATGAATGGCTTCTGATTGTACCATAGCCAAGAATAGCTTGTGTTTAGTAATAGTCCTTTCCCATTAATGTTGCTCTTGTGCTCGGTGAACTCTGATTACTTACACATTGTGCATTTCAACTGCTTCCAACTGGCATCACTGTATAAGCTGTATGCTTTTGATCTAGACTTACTATCCCCTCCAGCCCATCTATCTTCTCTGTCTCTATTCACCCTAACCAGTTGAGACAGATGGCTACCCACCCTCCGATGACTGATGCTATCTGAGTTAACTTCTGTTAAAAGGGAATATTTCCTCCACATTGTTACCAAATGCTTTCTTAAAGTGGAATTGTTGGCTTTCTCTCTCGGCCTTACTGTGCAAACTTGTTCCCCACTACAAGCTGGCAGTTGTGTGGAGATCCCACTCTTTTTGTTCTAACTGGGGTTTTGTATCTAGTCTCGATGCAAGAAATTATTCGGAGAGTGATTTCCAAATACGGCGAATTTTTCTGAAAAGTTCAAAATCCTTTTCACAGATTCTCTCCATCTTCCCAGGCTCACAGTGGGTGCTCAAAGTAGCAGCACGCTGAGAACTCATTATGTGAAATCAATTCCTTTCAACATGTATCTCAGCCTCCCAGCGCTTAAGCTTCCGGCAAATGTGGGCTTCAGCTAAGAACAGAGCCATCGTTTTGTTTGACAAGCATTCATATACTGGGACACAGTGTATGCCAGCTGTAAGATGTTTCTGCATCACTAAATGTAACAGACTGTAGTAGATGTATATCAGACAGTAGGAACTGCCTATGATTATTAAAGCAAAGTCATATCAAAACAAACTCCCTTTTGTAATTCTCCTTTGAGCACAATCAGTGCAACTATTTATTTTGCAGGGGCGTTCTTTCTGCCTGGGAGCAAAGAAGGCAGTCGAGTGAAAAACTTTCCCCAAAACATGCTCTACTAAATCCTTCGTCCTGCACAGTGTGGTTATTTAAATAATAATGAGAGATCTAAAAGAGAGACTCCTTCCCAGATTTAAACTTCAGTGAGAGCTACAGCTGTCCGATCTCCGCTCCCATTTATTGCCGTTTCCACCTGATCTCCATCTTCAGTCCATCCAATTCAGGGTCAGAGGCCGTTTTCAGTCATTAACCTTAATTATGGTGAAATGAAAAGCTGCGGAATTTCGGTGTCACACGTAACAACACCCACAAACTCAAAGGCACGGCCACCACCTCGAATCACTTAATCGTCCTTGAGCACCGAGTAAAGTAGAATAAAGAATAAAGTCATGACCCTTTTCATTTAGTTTGATGAGGCCGGTAAAAGTGTTAATCTTTCTGTTCCTCTCTCAGCTCCCCCATTCTGCCACCAGTGCCCCCCTCCTGCTCTTGAGGCTGTGGTATGAGCCTATGTGGTAGGAAGGCGCTGACGTTGCTGAGCAGCGTGTTCGCCGTCTGCGGCCTCGGCCTGCTGGGGATCGCCGTGAGCACCGACTACTGGCTCTACCTGGAGGAGGGAGTCATCCTTCCCCTCAACCAGAGCACTGAGATGCGCATGTCCCTCCACTCGGGTCTGTGGAGGGTTTGCTTTTTGGCTGGTGAGTTAATAAAGCTGGAACAGAGTAGAGCAGCTTTCATGTTACATGAAGAGGAAATGAAATGGAATCTTGATGTGATCTTTTGTAATTATACAGCCAGGTTTGAAGCACAGATTCACCAAAAATTTGTGTATTGTCTAGTTTTTAGTATATTGCAAATTGGACACTTGTATTTTTGTGTTTTCCTCATTTCTGTCCTTCTCTTGACCCCGTAGACTGATGCAAGTAGAGAATACCTTTTTTTTTTGGCTTTGCGTTTGAATATTTGAGCATGAACTTTTAAACTTTGCCTTCACCCTTGTGTATGTTATCTCCAAAGTGCTCTATGTTGTACCTTTTTCTGCTGATAGATGCCTATACAAGACTGCTTTTTTCTTGTGATTTAACCAATGGCTGATTTACATTCGATGGCACCAGAGGCAGTTTTGATTGGTGCAGACAATCCTCTCTGCTCCTTGACTGCATTTTCCTTTTCCTTCCTTCTGAACTGCATTTTTCATTGCACCATTCCACATTAAATGCAGCCACAGAAACAAAGACAATCACATGCATTTTCACATTGCATGGATCAACACCTTCTTAACTTTGAAAAATCAATGTTCCTCCGCAGTTCTTGACTGGATAAAAGAAATATTAACCATTTTAAATCTTTTCTTTAGAGAAACAACCATCCAGACAAGTGTTATCCCAGAGTAAACCAGGTATCAGATCTTGCTCTTACCCTCTCACAGCAGTTTACTGTACTCAAAGTATTATACTGCAATTTGGTTGGATGTGCAGATATTGATGAAGAAAATGTCTCCTGTCATTTATTGTATCCAATAAAATCTGTGTTAAGGTTTTCAAGTTGATGTACCTGCTTTGTAAATGCTTTTGTTAGGTATATTACAGTACAGTAACCCTTTAAAATGACTTTATTTCCTTTAATTTTTTAATTAAATTGATTATCTAATGTAGATGGACCAACACAACCTAGTACAAACATACACTTATAATCATTTTGGTCTTTGATTACTGGTTTAACTTTGTTTGGCAGCAGTTGCCTCAAACAAAGATCTGTTTTTTTTTAAGAGAACACCAGCTTCCTTCTGTCTAGGGTATGACACCATGTTCACCAACCACAAATTTCATATTTAGTTTTTCTTTAACCTCAGAGCGTTCTGCGTTAGGATAGTTTTTTTTAACTGTGCATGATTTTATATTTCTCTGAAATACCTTGAGCTTATTTTATAATCCTTTCCAGCTTTATACAAATTAGAAGATTTGAATATTATTTCCAAGTCTTGTAACATTTTTTCCTTTTGTCATGAAGGACTCATATTTGGAAATGCTTTTTTGTTGTTTTTTTTTCCAAGAACGCCAAACCTAAAGTGCTTCAGTGTTTCAGCGTGTGATTGTATTATATTGTAAACCATGCTTACAAACTTGTAGTGTTTTCTCTTTGGTCTTATAGCTCACTTTTTCCAGGCTACACTGTTCACATTTCAATGATATTCATGGACAAGAAGAATATAATGCTTTGTGTGTTATTAGTTAATATCGTTTGTGTCTATTCATGTTTTTTTTAACATAACCTTTAACATCAGTGCACTTACTGTTGATTTAATCTATTACCCGTGTACCACAATTGAACTGCTTCACCCTTTTTCAGGGTTAATGGTTAAGTCTTAGAAAAATGTTGGGATTCCAGTTGTGATTATGTAAGAGATGTTTTCCTGCCATGAAGCAGGCCTGTGGTTTAAAAAACTGTCTTTTAGGGGCAATTGAGTGGCCTTGTTGCCCACTTAATTGTCCTAGTGCAAAGAATTTGACCCAGAAACAACTAATGCTCACCACCACAGTGTGTTTTTACACCAGTGAATGTTAGTGAAGTGGCACAGTGTTGTGATGGGTTAAGTTTGACTCCTTCATAGTAAAAAAAATAAAAGGTCTGTTAAATGTAACCACATCATATTATAGTTGAGTAATTAAGTAACAAAGCACAGGTTATATGTGACATCACCAAGAACTAGACAGCCAATATTTGAATGCATACAGGGTAACTCTTAAACACACACCCTTGAACAATAAATCAAAACTGAATTTTCATTCAATTTAATTAAACTCAACAACTGGCTAAATCCTTTATATTTTTATTAAATAGCTATGAAAAACATATCATCCTTATGCAGTATATAGTGCATGCAATATAAAAGCCAAGGAACATCATGTGATCCAACACCTCACAGTGTGTGGAGTTAATGAAGTGATTAAAAAAGAAAAGAAAAGCATCAGTTAGTGTGTTTTGGTGCCAGATTTTGTACTTTGTGTGTCAGGGCGATAAGGAGAAAGGTGCTAAAATCCAAAGCTGGGTGTTCCTCAAACAAACACTGACAGCTTAAACTGAGCATTACATCAAAGAAGCTGTAAACTCCAAGTTCTCGTTTTAAGTCGAGTCATTTAAGTGCCACTGAACAGCTTCACAGGGGAAATAAACCGAACTTGGTTCTCAGATATTACATAAAACATACCAACCACAGCACATCGGAATGGCGCTCGTCTAAAAACATGACATTTGTGATATCATTTTTGTTTATTCTTTTTTGCCATTATAGGTATTCATCCTGTCAAGATGTCTATGTATTCTACATGTGCACTGTATGACATGTGACCTTCTGGGTTGGACTTTTCTTTGATGCTGATCATAGTTTAATAAGTTTGGTCAAATGCTAAACTTTAATTGAGTATCATTTTTCCCCTGTCCTTTATTCCAGGGGAAGAGAATGGACGGTGTTTTACCATTGAGTATGTGATGCCCACTAATGTGCAGATGACATCTGAGTCCACAGTTAGTGTGCTCAGTAAGTAACTGTTCACATACCACTGATGTGTATTTTTCAGTTTGTTGACACTGTTTTGATGCCCTTTACTCTGTTTTTGCCAAAGCAGCAGCTATGAGCTGATAGTGGTTTGAATAAACTGAATTGTAATCATGAACAAATGTACCTTACCAAAGCAAATCTTGTGTGCTGTTGGGAGCTATTCAAGCTACTGTACAGAAATGCAAAAACAAGCTGGAAAAAATCTAAAAACTTCATTTACAAGAAGTGTGTGAAAAAAGTGCATGTTAACACCACGTGTCAGTGAATCCACACACACTTGTCAGCAGCCTTTTTTCCAGCAGTGTTAAGATTATTGTTAGCAAAGGTAAATCCTTTTTTTTTTATTTTATAAAGTCTGAGAGGATAACAGATGAGCTTTCCCACTTTGCTGTCCTGTCATCTCTTTACTGTATTTTTGTTTGGTTTTTGCTGTTATTTTTTCTGCTATTCCTGGCATAATCCCCAAGGCAAATGTGTGCACGATAAATGCTGGGTGTTAATGAAAAACTGAACTGTTTCCACAGAGGGTGAAAATCCATGGGAAAAACATTATATATAAATATAATCACTTAGAGTTTGCATGCCTAAAGGTTCTTATAACACATGTCACTAAGTCAGGCAAGCAAGTTGCTGGAAACTGACATATGCAAACTAAATAGAAGTAAAAAATATTCCACTTTACAGCTTGTTACTGCTCTGCTACAGAGAAGGTGCAATTTTAGTTTGCTGAAATTTTTCTGAAATGCAAAGAATGATACATTTTTTTATGTTATGTTGGGGATTTAAAAGAGAACACGCAGAGAGAGAAAAGCAAGCTGCAAATTGTAAAATGTAATAGAATTAGAGACACAAGGAGGTAAGCAGGGAGCTGCCAACAGACAAGAGGAAGACAGGACAGTTTACACTCTCTTCATTAATTACCTCTTGCTAGGACGAGGTTGGACCCCCCCCCCCTCCTTTTTTTGTCTTCAGAAATGCCTTAATTATTTTTTAACATAAATTCATGAAGGTGCTTTATACATTCCTCAAAGATTTTGATCCATATTGACATGATAGCATCACAGTCCTGTTCCACCACATCCATAAGGTGCTCTTGGATTGAGACCTCGTGACTGCGGAGGCCATTTGAGTTCACTGAGATGTTTGAGATGACTTTGCAATTACACCTCAGTAAAATAACCTGGTCGGTTTTATTTGCAAGACAATCTTTCTCTCCATTCCAACCAATACTTTAAGCTCAATGAGCTTAATGAGGACAGCCAGTCCATGGGCTAAAAACATCATAATCTAGTAAGAAAATTGGTGTTTCAGTATTACAATATACAGTGAATGTGTTAAAGTATAACTCGAGAAATTGGGCAGTTGACCTTTTCTTTATTTATAATTTATCTGTGACAGATTTCCTGTTATACTGTGCACATTTGCCATTCATATTTAATCACAACTCACTTTTTTTAGTTTACATTTTCATTCTGACAAAATATCTCAACATCTATTGTGGATTTCAACTGGCATGTTTACCATTCACTCAAAGTTGTACCAACTAGTAAGTTAGACTCATTAAGGTTATGGCCTTTGTCTTCTAGCTAAGTGGGCCAGATGTCTAAGATTTTGGCTAATGAAGAACACAGTAGGGGTTTGGAAAAAAGTGCCTTAAACTAACGGAGGGCTTTAGCCATTTTCTCACAGCAGGGAGGTCCATCGTGCAATTAAAGAATCAAAAGTTAAGTTTAAGAGATATGGACTCCACAAGCATTAAGACATAAGATAAACCAACAGAATACTTCATGCTGCTATTTTAATAGATAAAACTGAAGAAAAACAAACAGCCAATGATCAGGATAAGTGGAAGAGAATGGATGGATGGAAACTAACTACAAGAAACACAAGGAGGCATAAAACACACTCAGACTGATCAGTCCTTTTCTTTTTGCTTCTTTTTTCTCCTTTTAGAGATGATCCGCTCGTCTACACCCTTTCCTCTGGTCAGCCTCTTCTTCATGTTCATTGGTTTTGTTCTCAGTAATATTGGCCATATTCGACCACATCGCACTATCCTGGCCTTTGTGTCTGGAATCTTCTTCATCTTGTCAGGTACTTGGTTTATATATACTGTATATGCACTATATGGACAAAAGTACTGAGCCACCGACACATTATACCTACAAATGCTTCTCAGTCACGGAAACCCACACTATGAAACTGCTGGTGCGCAACTTTTGTTTCAGAGGAGGTTTGAAACTCTGCAATTACTCAGCAGAGCCTTGGTGACTCTGATCCACTGTGCACCAGAGCCATGGGAAGGGCTTCGAAGTTGGGGGGGGGTGCTTAAGTGCGTGCATGCATGCGTGCCTACATGGATGCGTGTTATCTGGAGCTGGTGGCATTGTTTAACTGTGCTACCACCTGGCAAATCACATTTATCTTGTCACATTGTTGTCACATTGAGCAAGCCCACACGGTTCCGAAAACAAACTCTGGCTCATGCACAATGTCTTAACACCACAAATATGACATTAATTAAACCTGTGCTCTGTGAGAGGGCGCACACGCGCACACACGCGCACACACAGGTGAGTAAATTCATGATGAAACCTTAAAGTATGCCAGTCTTGCAGCTATTAGGTCCCAGCAGTGAGTACGTATAGGCTAATAAGCATATTTGTGCACAGCCTGGGTACAATGTTATAGACTAATATTCCAAATATGACTTGGTGATCAGAAGATCAGACAATACATTCACCCATGACTCAATAAGGGCACCGATGTCCAAAGTGTTCAAAATGTCTGTGAGCACATGTCTGCTGTCCTGTCTGCCTTTTGAAATTTAAATTCATGTTTGCAAAATAAATGGTATGGAATATTTTCAAAAGAATGATGCCAGTATCAGCAGGATGTGTGCATTGCTATAAACGGTCTCTTCCCTCTGCCTCCCGCAGGTCTGTCTCTGGTTGTTGGTCTGGTATTGTACATCTCCAATATCAATGATGAAATGTTGAACAGGACCAAAAGTAATGAAGCTTACTTCAGCTACAAGTATGGATGGTCATTTGCGTTTGCTGCCATCTCCTTCTTGCTCACTGAGGTAACTTGAGAAAGTCAGATATTGTAATGTTCAGTCTCAAATTTCACAAGAATGCTTTGAAGCTTTGTGTGTTAATGACTATGTACTTAAACCCAGCACTAGTATCAGTTTTGTTTGCATAGATTTCATCTCACACCATTACAGTCATCATTTGCCTTGTATTTTAGGCATTAAACAAATGTCCTTAAACTATTAGCTGAAGATGTCCTAAATAGTCTTTGTGAAAGAACAATGACTATAATAACACTGGCGAATAAACTGTAGTCACATTTGCTTATAATGGTAACCACTGTGGCTGCATGCCGAGTTTTAATCCTCTCATTTCCCACTCCTCCCAGACGGCAGGTGTGATGTCAGTGTACCTGTTTATGAAGCGTTACACAGCAGAGGAAATGTACAGGCCCCATCAGGGCTTCTACAGACCTCGCCTGAGCAACTGCTCAGACTACTCCGGCCAGTTCCTTCATCCAGACGCTTGGGCCGGACGTGGTCGCAGTCCCTCCTCCATCTCCTCAGAGGCCTCCCTCCAGATGAACTCCTCTAACTACCCGGCCCTTCTCAAGTGTCCGGAGTATGAACAAATGTCCTCCTCACCCTGCTGAGGAAAATGAGGCGTGGTTGTTTCACTAATGGGGTCGTTTTGATCTGCCTGAATTTTGGCATAAAATTACTGAAAAAATTATCTAGCTTGATCCGGCCACTTTAAGTGTTTTAAATGTTTTTACCATATTGACTGCCAATTATTATTATTTTTTACATCTTTTGGTTTTCATAGAGAACATCATTAAAATCAAAGTTAGCAGGTTCACTTTGTTCCCAGTCTGTTTCAGGAAAAAGTAGATTGCTGGAATAGAATAGCGGTTAGAACTAGACCAGTAACCTCACTATGCATTAATTATATATATATAGAGTCTGCAGGTTTTCCCTCAAATGCAAATATTCCCCAGCATGTAGTTTCAGGGAGAAACCAGCAGCTAAGCAGAGGAATCACACAGTGTAAGGTGGATGTTTGGAACATCCTGGGCTTTTGCTTGGAGAAAACGTTCCCGCACTCCAATCATGCGATAACTGGGCAAATAGTGCAGACTTGTAATTCATAAAGGTTAATAGGGTTCAGAAAACTGGTTAATAGGGTTCAGAAAACTGCTTCTCATTTAGTCTATAAATTGTGCACCAGTGGTGTCAGTGTGCACACGCATCACATGCTCAGTCGTTTCTAATTAAAGCACAAAGCGCTGCACCTTTTGTTGTCACGTGCTGTACGGATTTGCATGCACATCACAGCTGTTTCAGGCGTGTTCGTGTGAAGGACCTCAAATTCAACTCCGAACGTTTTCATGTTCAAGTGCAGGCTGAAGTTGATGAAACAGCTGTGAATTAAAGTTAAAAGCTGTATGTGCTGGATGGTATTTGACATTTTTATATGACTTTTAGTTCCTTTCTCCATGTACACATACTGAATACAGTAGAAACATTTTGTTGTTATTGTTATGAGAGTTTTGTGCACTTTTTAAGCACTATCAGGAATGCTCCATTATTTTGTGTTTATGCACATTACACGTGACTGAATAGCTTGTTTTCATTGGTCCATCTAAGCAGTTTAAATTTTGACACCAAAGGAGAAGTTTGTATTATAGGCTGCTAATTCACACATATGAGATCGATTATTTTAAGGCTTAAATGTGAACATGGTTAATGGCTAAGTGAAGTGTGAGTGTTTTGTTGTACATAGAAAACAAACAAATGCTTTACATGCGCTCATATCTAGTCATGAAATACAAAGCAGGACAGCTTTATTTGAATTAAACTATGAAGAGGTAAACAGACCTTCTGCTCTCAGAGAATCGATGATTCATTCGTTTGTCAAGCAAATAAAACGAGAAGGAAATATAAAACGAACATCGCAAAGGCGACAGCATCTGTCGCGGACAAATTAGTTATATTTATAGTTATAGAATGTTAGTTATAAGGTTAAATAAGAAGAGAAAGCCAAAGGGGAGAAGGTGAAGTTTGCACTTGATGTAGGATGAGTCAGGTAGTATGAAATAACATTTTCATATGGATTTATTGTGAATGTAAGATTTGGAAAGGAAACACTGCTAAATGAGATATTTCTGCATATAGGGAAATACCTCTCCTGTAGTTCTATATGCATATTTTTTTCCATTTCTCCCTCACAATGGGAGATTATTCTTATATGTTAATACACTGCAGTCCTTAGTGTGCCAAGGAAGACACTGGATCCAGGTTATGCACTAATGTATTGAATATACACATTTCATGCAGCATAAGTGTGAGGAAACGTATTACATAGATGCATTTTGTCTTGTGCAATAAATTTTATGTTTTAATATATTACTAAAATCGTACTTATTGTCAGTATGGTGTGAACGCCACATGATATTAATGGCATGAGACATTTCATCACTGGATCACATTGTTCCACCTGCACAAGTACATAAAACGAATAAACACAAACCGAGCCAACTTAAATTTTCACTTTTTGCCACCATGGTTGATACACCTGTTATATTTTGCTTATTTTAGACACTGTAAATATAAAATCATCTGTGTGTGTATACACTTTTTTTTGTATAAACATCAATTCATGTAAAAATTGCTTGTTTTGTTGTTGGGTAGATTTATCTGCAGTACATTTGACAGCTGCTTTGCCTCCTGTTTCATATTGAGAATGTGAGCTTTTGCATATTGTTAAGCTTGCATAAATGTAAAGTACCCCGAATGGTGTCATGAAATGTTAATATGTGTATTTTTACAATCAGTCATATTCATGATGTTAGATGTGCAATTGACAGTGTATTCTCAATCAAATAAAATTACTGTTTCATAAATACTGAGTTCTTGTTTCTACAAAAGCCTGAGTTTATTGAGTGCCTGAAAATAAAAATAAAAATCAGAATATGAAATTACAACTGAATATAAAAATAGACCTTAAAAACAGAAGACATCCTTAAATTCAATGATGATGACTATATTCAAAAGAAATCTGACATCTGCAATAATTTATATACTATTTAGAAATATGGGTGTGTTCTAGGATTTTCTTGCCCATCCAAGTGCAACAAGTCTTGTTGCTGAGTATCAGTGACAACAGATATGACACTGAGGTCTGCTACGGTAGATGTGGGTTGCAGCGTGGCTTGCAACTCAGTGACTGTTTAAATAGAGGGTTACATGAGATTTGTGACTGGATGCAGAGAAGCTATAATCGAATTAATGCTCAGTTAACTGCAAAAAAGTGAGTCAGGTAAGGAGACTGACACGGTCAATAACAAGACAACAAAGAAGGTTGACATTTACTGATATGGGCAGGAAAGCAGTCACTGTGGATGTTTGATGTTATTAAAGAAACAGATCTGTTAGTAAACTACAACCTACAGTAGCAAAGTGCCACCCTCTGTTGGCGCAGAGTGGAAATGCATAATCATAAGAAAATATTATCATACAGCCACTTCATTAGGCACATCTGTTCAACTTCTTGTCAGTGCAAATATCTAATCAGCCAATCACATGGCAGCATCTCGTTCCTTTGTCAAGGTGACCTGCTGAAGTTCAAAGGTGATTTAAGTGACCTTGACCATCTCAGTGGTTGGTGCTGCCAGACTGATTGGTATTTCAGAGTTTACAAAGAAAGTGAGCAGCAGTTCTCTGGGTGAAAATGCCTTGTTGGTGGCAGAGGTCAGAGGTCAGAGGAATATGGCTGCTTGACTTCGAGCTGTGGCAACAGTAAAATATAAAATCTTAACTTTCCTAAAGCTGCCTTAACAAAAATCCCTAAATCTGTAAATAAAAGCCAGACTAAGAGGAAATATGTTGTAAGCATGAATAATGTCCTGTGAATTATCCAACCACAGTGATGAGGTCAGATTTCACCCTGTGTGAACCAGCGCCTCCCAGTGCGAGCTGGCAGATGTAATGGGGCTATCAGCAGGATGGAAACATGCTAATCTTCATAGTGCACTGTTGTGCTCACACACTGAATGAGCAACTTTCCCAAATTGATTACCTCTGACAATGAAACCAGTTGTTGCAAATGTAATTATTATAAGTAATGACCACACATTGCTTTCATGGGAAGAGACGGCTCAATGCCTTGTGACAACACCTCCATCTAGTGTTGTTTTTGTGAAGACACAACAGTACCAGATCATTTATTTAAAGGTGTTTTTTTCTCATACAATTGCAACCACATAATGAACACTGACAATGCCGAGATTCATGGCCTGCACCTCCAAGCACCTCTTTTTAAAATCTTAAATGTGAGAATAATATATTTTTTAAAAGAGTTGGGAAACAATCACCTTTTGTTTGTTTCAGGTAAAAACAGCATCACACTATATCACACAAATGTACAAGGTGCAAACAATATATATATATATATATATATATATATATATATATATATATATTGTGAGAATATATATATAATGATATTCACTTTAGAGAGTGCTTTGTGTGTTATTT